>OZ038489.1:62125823-62223323 GCA_964036315.1 Acanthosepion esculentum | reverse complement strand
ATTCTACATGGGCATTTCTAACATATGCAAATTTTACATTGTTATTGTTATGAATCATGTCGTTTTCTGTGTGTATCAATAAGAACCGTGGTGGTAGGAATGGTTATAGAGGAACAGACATATCACGTAGGAGGTATCTAGTCACCAACCGAGATGTGTGTGACCTTTTGGTAGATATAAAGTTGTTTCTTCATCAAATGAGGTAATGAAGGGATTTGTTTTGTTAGGTATCTGAACAGCCTTTTTGGATTAGTACTCCTCACCAATTCTTTGGAAGCAAAAGGTAACCTAAAATTTGTGCTACTTCATAAGTTGAAAGACTCATCATCTTCTTAAAATTAAACAATTTTGCTACTCTGAACAGTGTATATGCATGCATTTTTGATAGTAGGGAAAACACAAAATTTGCTTTTTACAGAGAACAAAAGTAAATTATTCATGTTCCAAACCCTGACAACATTATTCTATTAAGGTACTTCAATGATAGGGTTAGTACAGACTAGCACATCTGGAGATGTCTAGGATTACATGAAACTGAAAAAGATGAAACAATTGTACCTTATTAGTATGAGGATATGAAAGATGTATTTAATGTGCATTCACTAAAAGGTGCTGCCCTGTTGGTTACATTATGATAAGAGCTAAACTTCATGTTGTTATTCATTGTAGACACAGGAGATCTAACATTAATACACTTTCTTGATATATTAATGTTTTAAAACTAAAAGATCCTGTCATGCAGTAACTTTTTCAAGCTTATCTCTCACTATTCAAGATCCCTTTTCTTCTTGACAAACACAATTTTATAAAGTATCTTGGATATCTGAGGGTTTCACAAGCTGAACATCATGACTGATTCAACAAAAGTGAACAAATGTAAGGCTGCAATGAAACAAGCGCTCTTCAAACAAACTTGTCATGTGAAAACTACAGAAAAAACTTAAGGAAATCAAAACAAAGGTAGAAAGGGTAATGTGAATCATAAAAGGTGGAGTATGTTGTCTAGAAATGTACAATTAGTCACAAATGGATGCAAACACAAAGGACTGCTTCTTTTTCTTTTATGTACTGTGATCCTTCAGGATGTAGGCGATCATGGCTGTCCACTTCTCCCTATCCCTTGTAGCTCTCAATAAGTTTTGTCCCTTTGCTACTTATCTCAGACCCTGTTCTGTCATCAACTTGCTTAAACCCACTAGGTATGTCACTTTCCCTTCTTTCTCCCCCCCTCTATTTGCTCTGTAGATATCAGATTCTCCAAACTCTCCTTTCTCATTATGCATCCCAGAAATTTCAGTTGCCTCTTCCTGATGTTAAGTATAAGCTTCCTCCTTGTTTGCATCCTCTCCAAAACCTCATTGTTGCTCAAATGCTCGCTCCATGATATTCTTAGCATCCTTCTATAGAACTATACGTCTGTTGCCTTGAGTCTCCTCTTCATCTCTGAGGAGACCATTCAACATTCGCTGCCATAAAGGAGGATATATATCACATAGCAGTTCAGTATTCTTACCAACAAATTCTTCCTGTCTTGTAATACTCTGCCTAGCTTTGGGAATTTGTCTTTGGCCATCCCAATGTCTTTGGATCTCAGCATTGCACTTACTGTCCTCTGCCAGAGCACTTCCCAGATATTTAAATTTCCACACCCGCTTGATTTTAGTTTCCTCAACCTGTAATTCAAATATTGGGCTTATCTTTTTCTTGATGACCATACATTCTGTCTTCATGTAGTTTATGCCTAGTCCTTGCTTCTTGCTTTCCTTTGCTATCTTCTGTAGGTTTTGTAATTTCTTTTCCATGTCTGCTATCAGCACTGTGTCATCTGCATATCTTATATTGTGGCCACCAATGATGAATCCTGGTAGGATTTCCAGTTCTTTCAGAATTGCCTTGCTGTATAGGTTGAATAAGTACGGTGAGAAGACACATCCTTGCCTTATGCCTCTTTCTATTTTGTATATCTACTGAACTCATCCTCTATCTGCATGCAGGCCATTTGCTGCCAGTATAGGTTCTTGATTATTCTAATAGCTTTCCAAAATATATCAAGGTTGTTGAGCAGTTCCAACAGATCTTTGTGGCATACTTTGTCGAACACCTTTGTGTAGTCTATAAAACGCAGGTACACGTCCTTCTGCATTTGTATTGCTCTTTCTGATAAGATTCTGAGCATGAATATCGCGTTCCTTATTCTGGTGCCTTTAATGAACCCGCACAGTTCTTGTCCTATCTTTGGCTTCATTCTGCTGCATGCTCTGTTCATCAGAATACGGATGATGAGTTTTCTGATGTGGCTCATGAGGCTGATTGTTCAATGAGCCACATTCAGTTGCACCGGTGCTTGAAAGTAGATCTGCTGAGATCTGCTGGTATATCACCACTGTTGTAGATTTCATTTATTATTTCTGTGATCCTGTCTATGCCAAATCAGCTAAGGCTGTCAGCATTTTCGTTACAATTCCATCTGGCCCTGCTGCCTTGTTTCTCTTCAATTTTGCCAGTGCAGCTTTGGTTTTTAGAATTTCAGGTCTGTTGGTAGTTCTGTGTATTTTTGGTTGGTCTCTTTCATCATGGAAGAATTCTCCAATATATTTACTCTAGCGCTGAACATTCCATCCTTTAATTTTAGGCAGCCTGTTGTCAAGCACATCTTCTATCCTGTTAGTTCACTTATACATGTCTCTTTTGTTAGTAGTACTCAATCTTTCTATTTCTGCACATTTTTTGTTTAGCCACTCTTCTTTAGCCTGCCTTATTTCATTGTGTAGTTTTCTGTATTCCATTCCATATCTTGGCTGAGTTTTCTGTCTTCTTTCCATCATATTGAGTATCTCATCAGTCCACCATTCATTTTCTCTTCTTAGTCCATTCTCTTTGGGATGATATTGTTTGCTGATGTCAATAAAGCTTCTCTTAGTGCATTTCAAGTTTCCATTTCTATTGTGTCCCTCGTATCACACTGTTCATATATTTTTCTTTTGTGTATAGGTCGCTCAGGAGTTTGTTGTATTGCAATTTGGATGCTACATTAGGCTGCTACAGCCTTATTAAAACATTTTATGGACTAAACCCTTCACCACCACCACCCAATCTTAAGAAAGGAGACTAAAGGGAAGAAGGAAAAAGTCTGTGGTTTTTAAGCAGGAGTTGTCTCTAGGTTAGCAGGTTAAATTTTATGACCTGCTGAAAATAATTATTCTCTGGGAGTATGAACTGTTAACTTGAAGGCTAAGTTGGTCATGTACATCTCCCTTTTTGAGAGCTATTTTATTTGATTTATATTTTTACTTTTCTGTTTTTATTTATTTATTTTCTTCTACTAATTTTGCGAAAACTTATAGAAATCATTTAAAATATTGACCTAACAGTCTTGGCATGAAAGAAAGTGTTACTTCTCTTCTCAATTATCAAGTCTTTCCTAATGGGTGGTTGTTAACAGCCAGTCTTCTGAAGCAAAAGTGATCAGTGCAGGCATTGCCCAAGGCTCTCTTCTTGGTCCAACCCTCTTTCTACTTTACTTAAGTAGTCAGCCTAAGAGTAGACTGATCATTTTTGAATATCTATGTTGAAGAAACAACAGTATATGGGTGCACCTCCAAAACTCCAGATGACCTGAGCCTGGCAACTGATCTGCTCTAAAACTCAATAGGATAAAAACTAGCCTGTCACATTCAATGCCTCAAAAGACAAACTAGTGACTGTAGAGTGTTTGAGTGATGATTGTAATTGTTTCAGCTCCCTGTGGTTTCTGCTAACCTAGCTTATATTTGTGTTGTTCACACATGTGCCATGTCTTGCATGTAGCTGTGTTAGTCCATTTCATGAATGGATTACTGGTATTCTTCTTACAGACATCCCTTCATATGATACAGCCACCTGTCCTACTCTTCATGCTTCCTCTCATGGGAGCACAAGGCATTTGGGTTGTGGTTCATTGCAGTGACATCCTCGAGTGCCTGTGCAATGTACTCCATGTCTGTTCTCATACTGTGACATGGGCCCTGGTTTGGTAGTGGTTGTGTTGTTTAGTGTTGGCTTTCATCAACCTCCATCATTGTGAGAATTTCCATCCTCGCTGAGCCATCTGTGTACTCCATTTCCTCTTGTGCAGTACCTGGGGATTTGGGCTTGTAGCACATAGGTCACAGTTCCACATACTGATCTGCAGCAACAGGTGTGGTTCATTTGTTGGGTTGTTGATGTCGGGGTCCTGGCCCTGTTGGGTTATCTGATGTATCCAGTATCTGGGGGACAGCCTCTGTTGTGAGGTGATACAGGGTGTCCACAGTTGGTTTATCTTCTGGAGGGAGTGGTGGTCGCATCAGGTCACCCAGTTGCTCCCATCAATGCGTACATGGTATTGCCTCCACAACTTTCCCAGTTTTCACTCATCGGCATGGGTATGGACTGGCTTGGTTCTGTATCTGAACAAATCCTCCCATCACTAGCTTCTGAAGTGGGTATCCATGTGCATTTTAATACTTTTCATTTTTCATATGCCTTTTGGTCATCACTGTCTCCCTATACAGGCTGATATCGTCCCACTGTTTATGAATTTGATATTTGTCCTGGATAGCCGGTCATTTATCACGTGACCATATAACATCATCACCAAAGATATGTCCAGATCTTAGACAGGAGTATTACAGTGTGTTCATAGTGATCTAGTCACACAGTCATGGCATAGGTGGCCATAGCTGTCGGTGGTATCCACCAATATTCACTTGGCATTTTGATGTCCAGTTCTGCCTGTCCATTACTCTAGGGATAGTATGCTGATGATGTCTGCTTTTTTATTCCCCAGTTATTTAGGAACATGTTATATTCCTGGGAATTGAACAGTGGTCCTCCATCGGACAATATTTCTTCCAGGGCAGAATCAATTCCACTGGGTGTCACATGCTGTCTTGGCCTTCCCAGATAACATAAGGGAAACTTCTACCCACCCCATGTACCGATCTGTGTATACCATGTAATTTTTCTCTCAGGTTGGAGAAATCTGTCACTATTTTGGAATGGGAATTCAGGATTTGATGGTGGCATCAAGGGTTCACCATGCTGTGATGGGGCCATTACGTTGCATGTTTTGCATTGGGTTCTAGTCTGTCAAATACTCACATTTAGCCCTGTCCAAAATAATCATTGTCTGACATTTACCAGCATGCCATTAATGCCCTGATATATGGAATGGAATAACTCAAATACTTCTCCATGTAGTTTTTTGAGTATGAGATATCATCACTCCTTCCAGGCAGTATAATGCTTCTTTCATCATCCAAAATTGGCAGATTATTTTTGGTAGTTCATACTGAAACTTTGGGAATCCCTTCCATATGTGTTTCACCAGGGACCAACATTCTTCATCCATAGCTACCATGGCCATGATCCTGTCCCAAGTGATTGCCCTTAATTTTAGGTCTTGTTCATAGGCAGAATTAAATGATGCCTTTATAGCACTGTTGATCATCTGTGCTGAATCTTTACTAGTTGTACCATCTTGTCTTGGCACTACAGGGTACCTTGATGTGCAGACCAATGCAGCATTGAGTTTGCTGGGGAGGTGCTTTATATGGAACTTGTCCATTAATGAGGGTTCCTTGAATCTGAATAGTCATGGGTTCTTTATGTCTTCCCGAGCCTTGTCTGAGAAAATTTTTATTAGGGCTTGTGTTCCACCATGACATCTGGACATCCCAACACAAACATTGGACACAACTCTAATCCATATACTAGTGCCAGTGCCTCCCCCTCCACAACTGCATAGTCCTTTGTTCATAGCAATTCCCAGAAAGGGGCCATTATCTTGTCTTGGGAGAATGTATATGAGATTTGTTTCACTAGTCTGAATCAGGTTCTAACGTTGGTGATCTCTTTGGGCCTAGGAAACTACAGGATTGCTTCTGTCATCCTCATTGTTGCCACAGTGGGTAATATAGTTCATCATGTGTCAATGATGCTTCTATGGAGTCATCCCAGAGTAAGCTATTGCTAATACATCAGGTTTTTCAGACCATATCAATGGTATACTGTCAAATTGATGAGTATATGCATCTCCTAATACATGGAATCTCTGTTTGATCTGAAGGTATCAATATCTGCCCCATTCAGTGATGAACATGCACAGCTGAGGTGAGAGGGAGGTTATGGTAACCATTCCATGCATTCAGGGCAATTTTCCTTGTGTGTGCTGGCACCATCAAGGCCTGATTAAACAGCCTGAAACCAGGATTGAGGTGTGAACTGCTGTTGGTGTTGTCCCCAGAATGAAGGTGCTGTTCAAGGGGAACATGGTCTGTAGCAGTTGGTGTGGACATATGTTGAATGTTCTGGATCCAAAATGTTCCAGCATCCATTGCTGCAGTCGGGTCTGTTGCTCTCCATAGAGGTGATTGGGATGCATGCTTGCTGGCTTAGATGGAACTGCCATTCTTTGAGGGCATCTACACAGGGCCTTGCCTTTGTCACTGCTTACTACTATGTTGGGGTTGGAAAGTTGGCCATCGGGTTCTGGTTAGTCGGGCAGTTGTTCAGATACCACTTTGCACATCTCTTTATGACTGGTTCATGGGTCAATAAATATCACCCAGTTGTCTGTTATGTCCGGTCATACTGTAGGTCATTCTGGTTTTCTGATATGAGACATGTTTGGCTGGCTACAAAGTCCTTCCTTTCATAGTGCGATGTTTTCCTTTTGAAGTTCAACAAGTTGTTGCATAAGCTGCAAATATTGTTGGTCCATAGCTGGTTTTGTCTCTACGTTTCAAAGTCATCAGTTTGAACATTGCTATTTTTTGCAGTTATAAAAAAAGATCCTATCAGCAATGCCATGTAGGGTGCTTGAGTGACAATTGCAATCTATCCATCTCCCCAGGCTTCCTGCTAGCTTTGTTTATATTTGCATTGTTCACACACATCCCATGTCTTGCACATGGCTGGGTTAGTCCATTTCATGAATGAAATACCATTGTAATGGATTATCTTTGTTGTATATTTTCTTGTATAAATTTGTCTTTGGACATACTCTCTTGTATTACAATTCTGTTTGATTTTGCTTTCATCAATATATATAACTTTTGTCTCTTTTTCATTATCCTATAGCAGATGTTCTTCAAGTCAGTATTATTTTCTATTTGATGCATTTTTGGTTAATGATGGCATTTTTTCTGCAATGCATCCTTTTTAAATGACTCTTACATAGTATAATTCTTAGTTACTAAACACTTCAGTAGTAATGCTGCTTTCATTGATTATTTAAAGAGCTATTAATTTTGGTTTGGATACTGATAACCTATCTTTCTTTGATCTTTTCTTTGATCTTGTTTGTCTAATTTCAAAGGTCTACCAATTGTTTTCATATTTAAAATGTTCTTTGCATCAGCATCATTTAGCTGACTTCAGCAGCATTATTTGATATTCCAATCTCCTTAGCAATTTCCTGTTGACATTTCAATCCTCTTCTCCAAACTCACACGTTTCTATTTTGAAACTTAAATCAACTGCACTAAAAAGACAGTTTCAAGTCTCCAGATTTATGCATTTTGTGTTTGATCATTTAACATGAGAATTTGTATATGTATCTTTATCTTTTGATGATTCTAATCTTGAGGGTGTCAAGTGGCTCATAACTTATTTTCAATATCATTATGTGTTTTGGTCTCTATCTCTCCTTGTACTGTGTTCACGTGAATATGAAAACTTGCATTACAGTCCTAAATAACCACAGATAATACACCTGAAATTACATTGGCAAATTCTTATAAAAATCAATCAAATTGATTTTTACCTTGATGTCTCATTTCTTTTGCCTGCCAATGTATTTTATTCTATATTTTGATTATTTGTTTTCAAATAGGAAAAACTGTAAATGTTCGGAAAACGAAAATTATTAAACATGGGTTTAAGCAGTACAAATAGAATTGTGATCATAAATAAAACATGACAGATAAAACAATCAGAAAGTTTTGAAAATAATTAAAAGCAATAGAAAGATAAAACAGTAAAATATGCAAGATAATGAAAAATCTATTAACAAGCTTGTTCACTCCATTTTAAAGACTAATTTATGATAAAGTAAGAAAAATCCTTTACCTGAAAGCATTGTTCTCAATCTTTATTTAATTAAAATCACTTCATACTTCACATTAAAGTTTCCCCTTTTTATCTCTTTGTATGTTCAAGTACATTAATGTTGAGTAAATTTCTTCTTTGATTAGAAATAACTCAATCTGAATTTGATTTAATTACAATGTTCAGTTTCTTTGAAGAAAATTCTGAAAATCTTTCTGATTTTCTACAGTTAATTGAAACTGTTACATTTGTTAATATATTTGTCCTTTTTGCCATGATAGTTTAGATTTATCGCTTCTTGTCATTGTCAAGCAGTTCTAAATAATGCAGTTAGATATGAGGCTATATTGATATTTTCTTACTGTCAATGAACTGTATTTTATTATTATTAAACAACACTTCTCTTTTCTCTGTTCATAGTCAATATATGGATAGATAGATATATATAACACTAAAAAATTATTTAATCTCTTGTAATTCTTGTGTACTGTGGATAAAATTTATAATCATTTTCTTATTACTTTGTCTTAGTAACAGAACTTCTCATTATTTTATGCTCAAGTAAGTATCAAATACAATGTATTCTTAATCCCTTTATGTTATTTCTTCATGGACACAAGTCTGCAATCTAGCCCAAACTCTAAAGATTCTTTTATATTTGAAAATTATATGATGACTATATAATTGAAATTGTATTTGTATAGGGACATTAGCATTAAAGATTTATTTGCATCATTAATGTTACAATTCTTGATAAATTGAAGTTGAAGAAAGTTCAGAATTTTAGTACATTTTGTGAAAAAAAGAAATTTCATTCAAAGTGTCTATTGAACACATTCTTTTTTATTTTGTTTTATTGTATTATTTGCCAACATTTCTTTTCTGTTTTCTTCTATTTTTTATCTGTCATACATCTGAAAGAATCTGCTAACATATTGTTATCACATCAAAGCAATAAATTAATGAGTTCAATAATTAGAAGAACTTCTCAGAATTATAAATAATAAAGACTATTTCAAATTTTGAATCAAAATTACTTTTTAGATATTGGCTACTTTATTTCAAGTTATTTTTATAAATTCACAACTAGGAAACTCTTCAGAAAATATAACTACACAATTTTCTCATTACTGTTCATAATTAATTAAAACCAAATTCATTGCCCCAAAAAATTACTAAAAATCAGAGAAAAATAACAGAAAGTAATTTTTTTGCCAATTACAATAAATCTATCTAAGTTGCTTACTCAGTTCTGGATATTAAAACAAATTTGGTACAATCTGAAATTCTCAAACAGGTGCTATAAAGAAATAATTTTTAATAATTTGAGTAATGGAATAGGAACAGGTACTTAAACCAATGAAAAACTTACTGCATAAGTATTCACTGCCCCCTTGAACATTTCCACATTTTGTCACATTATAACCACAAATTTAAATTTTATTGGGATTTTATGTAGTGGACCAACCTAAAATAGGGTATCATTTTGAAGTGGGGGATATATTACATGTTTTCAAAATTATTTACAATTAAAAATCTAAAATGTGTTGAGCACATACATATTCACCATCCACCTTTACTGTGAACCCCCTAAGTAAAATCCTGTGCAATGAATTGCCTCCAGAAGTCACATAATTAGTAAATAGAGTCCACCCGATTATGATGATTTCTTTTGAGTAGAGGAAAGAATGAGTTATTATCCTCTTATCTGCACTCTCCATTTAAATACACATGTTTTGTGAAGGTCTCAGAGATTTGTTAGAGAAGATTACAAAACAAACAGTATCATAGATAACAAGGAGCTCACTAATAAGGAATATAGTTATGAAGAAGTATAAAGAAGGGTTAGACTATTAAAAATATCCCATGTCTCACAAATCCTTTATCCAAAAATGGAAATAGTATGACATAACTGCAAACCTACCAAGACAAGGCCATACAAAGAGAGTATTAATCAACCAAGAGACTCTGGAGGACCTGGGAGAATCTGTCCACAGGACAACCCCTAGTCATGCACTCCACAAATCTGACCCTTATGGAAGTTTGACAAGAAGAAAGCCATTGTTGAAGGAAAATCATAAGTCCCATTTGTAGTTTGCCACAAGCCATGCTTGCTTATCAGACATCAAGAAAAATTGGTTTTACTTTTACAGATAATGAGATGATGCTCTGCTTGAAAGTAGAGATTTTAAATGTAGATTCATTTGACACTAAACAAAAAAATTGCATATTAATCTCGGTTGATTGCAAGCTAAAGAAACGAAATGATTGGAATGAAAGTGAAAAAGGGAAATGATCTTCATTCATTCATTATTTCAGTAAAAGTTGTATTCATTTTGAGTGTGCAATTGAAGGTCAGTAAATATCAACAAAATCTTAGTAAATAGAACATATATTTGTATACTGTGTTAATGCCATGACATTAACATAAGGATCGCAAATCTATAAGGAAATCTATTTATAGCAAACAAAACCTAAATGTTTTGAACAGATGCTATTAAGAGCAACTAAAACCTAAAAGCTAAACAGAAATTCAGATTGTGTGAAAATGACTTGATCCATTTTAATTTATCAAATTAATTCCAGTATTTTTGTAATAAAAGACAGTGATAGTGATAATGAGAAAAAGTTGATACCCAAAAGGCAAGGATGAAAAAGATGATGGTGATATTAGGTAAACAAGAGGGATATTAAGAGATGAAGAACATGAAGTAACAAAAAGGAATACAAATATAGCAAAGATGTACTCACAAACTGAAAGTACATTTCTAGATACTTCAGAATATCTACCAGATGTAAATGTATTTCAAACAATAGAATATTATCTGCTGTTCTAGAAACACTGTGTTCAGTAAAGGTGAAAGCTTGCTAACATAATTACATATGAGCTGAAAATTGGCATGATTCTAGCTATATTATAATATATAATTAGTGTTAACAGTGACAGTGTACAAAGCAAACTTCTGTGGGAAAGCTGAGATTAATTGACAGCTTTTCACAAATGAAAACCAAAATGTTTAGGAGTTAGAAAATAATAAGATGTAAAATCTCTCTTTAATTTAAAATTTATCAACAGTTTCTTCTTTTGGCCATTAAAAATGTCAATTAGCTATAAGAGAGTAGATCAATAAGCTCATAGCCTGACATAGGTATTAGCTAAATTTTGATCTGAAATTTTCACTGCATAATGTTTTATGTGTAATTAATGGAGAAGCATTGACATGGAAGGAGACTATGTTGAAAAATATTTGTTGGATGAAAATAATTGCTTTTTTCATTGAAGATCTATTGATATAAAAAAGAAAGAAAGTGGTGTTCTTTATTATTTTGCTTTTATAACACTACTGAATAACTGCTGGATTATGTATTATAATGAGAATCAGCTTCTTTCTTTTATGTGTCACGTCCCTTCAGGACATAGGTGATCATGGCCCTTCACATCTTCCTGTCCCTTGTAGCTCTTAATAAGTTTTATCATTTTGTTATTTCTCCTAAACCCTGCTCTACCATCCATTTGCTCAAGCTAATCAAGTATGTTGCATGCTGCTTTCCCCTGTCCTTATTTCTCTCAATCCTGTGAGTATCAGATTTTCCAAGCCCTCCTCCTTATTATGTGCTCCAGAAATTTCAACTGCCTCTTCCTGATGTTAAGCATAAGTTTCCTTTTTGTTTCCATTTTCTCAAAAACCTTGTCATTGCTCACTTGTTCTGTCCACATTATCCTCAGCATCCTTCTGTCGAGCCACATTTCTGTTAATTCGTCTCTTCTTTGGCTGTGAGGAGATAGGGTCTAAAAGAAGAAAAGTATATCATTTGGTAATAGCAGAGAAGTTTAACAGATCATAGCATGAATGAAAACAATATGCAGGTGAGAAGAAGTCAAATTTTCTTGGCATAAATCCTAATTGAAGAAACAAAAAAACAATTGGAATAAAAAAGCCTAAAATCAAAATACTTGATATATTCCGAAAAGTTTATATCCAGATATATCTAGAAAAGTTTACCAAAAATTGTTTAATACCAATTTTATTGTGAAAGCATTGACATGCATAATAAAAGCTAACATGATGTCCGATCTATGATTAACTCCTTGTTAAAAGAGGCAAAAATTTATAAAACTCAGTAAGAATTATGATATTGATATCTCACAAGTCCAAAAACTGAAAATTAAATTATTTTAGTTAACTATAATGTTAATGTTATTCAATTTCACTTTTATCCTCTATTTTTGTATTTCAATGGATTTTGTATATTTCAGCTTGCTATTAGCCAGATACCAAAACAATACAAGCAGGAAATTCAAGATAATGATTGGCTTAAACAAGAGGTATGCAAAATTATATGAAACATTTCATGCATAAAGATGGGAATCAAACTGATAAACAACAAATTTATAAAAGAAAAACAGCTCAGAATTAAAGTGTGCCAGTAAGGTGTTATTAAACTATGTCTATTTTGAAGTGAAAAAAGTAACATTTTGTGTATTTTTGTTTATTGAAGATAGAAGATATAATTTTATTTTGAAGAAAGGTAAAAATGTTACAAAGATGCAAAAATAAATTATACAGTTTATAGAGAAGTTATCAGAAATTATCAAATGTCTCAAAAATGATTTACAAAGTTTTGTACTGGAGATTTCTCATTAAGCAATATTTTTAATATTACTTAAGAATTTTATTCAGAATATCAAAATTAAATGTCAAAAGTCATTTTCTACAATTTTGATAAGTGGCTTCTACATCAGTGAAAAAATTTACTGAATTGTATATGTGTTTCATTTTTTAAATAATGTAGAATGCCAAATATTGTAGAATGAGTAAAATTAATGCTTTGTGATGAAGACCAGAGGCTAGTCTTTGTCCAAAGAAGGTGGTACTATTGTTATGCATGATGCTAATGTTGTGCCCTGCAAGTCAACTGAGGGTAAAATTGAATGACAAGACAAAACCTTGTGTGCTTATCTGTAACAATCCATGGTAAAACTACCTCTGACTGCTCATAGCTACAGGCAATATGCTTTATCAAAACATGATTGGTTTCCATAAATAGTTTTCAGAGAATTAACTTTGTATTTATTAATAAATCACAACTATGTTTATATGATTAAATATAAAGTGTGACTTATTCCTTCCAGAGAACCAAAGGATTTATTCAAATAATTCCTGCTTTCAATTGGACAAACTGAAGACAGCAGTGAATGAAAATCATCCAGAATTAGGCATTCCATTTAAAAGATAATGCAAAACCATTAAAAAAAAGTCACTCATCCACTGTATTTGTCATTTAACATTTGTGTCTTTAGAAAATTTAGTTAATTAAAAATTTAAATTTACTGAAAGACGATGAAAAGCACCTACAGCTTTGCTTTTTTTTAATCATTTCACCCCAAGCAAAGTGATAATGTCACTAGGATGCTGGGGGGGGGGGGTGACAGGGAGTGAACAAGAATGAAAAGGACAATAAAGGAACAGAATTCAGGAAGACAGAAAATGGTGATTGATGTTGTATTTAAATTTTTGAAGATTGTAGGTGGCTTGGAAGGAAGAAATTAGAAGTGGATTCCATCAGTGAGAGAAAAGAAACTATTAGAATAGAACAGTTGCATCTTAGATCATTCAACAGTAACAACAATGAGATATAGTTGCCAAAATCTAATAGTGCACTTAAATTTATGTAGTTGAGGTATTAAGGAGAAAAGTTCATCAGAAAAGTTGTCATAGTTGTTTTTTGCTGAGAAAGAAAAAATATTTTAAGAGGATGGAATTATGAAGTTGCTTGAAAGATGGCAGTAGACAGTGGAACAAAGCAAAAATATGTTTTTTATTACAAGTTAACATTAAAAAATTGTTTTATTTTTTCTTACATAACCAAGTAAATTTTTCCATTACCCAAAAGATTCTTAATAAATAGAAAAGTACATGTGACCTTTTCTGTTGTGTCCAATAGCACACAAATGTCCTCATCTTTGTTATTATCACAACCTTTTGGCTGTTGTGGCCTCCAAGCTTCTTCAGATATCTGTCAATCCTGGTAACCTTTAAAGATTTTTTAACTGAACCATTTATTTAGTCTGTGTGGGTAGAGTGATCTTGTTCCACTGTTTCTATGTATGGAAATCTTATTTGTTTTATTTAGTACTGATCAGTTATTACTTGCCCAGTTTCTACTGAGTGTAAGTTTATACTAGCCATCCCAGGGATTGGACTCATAATTACTATGGATCAATGCTTTAATCTACTGAGCTATTGGTCTCATCCTGAACCTAGCACTTGGAGCCTTAAAATTAATGTTATTCTTTCCTGCTGTCATACTTGACTGCATTCACCACTCCTCTTTTACTGTTGAAGCTTTGTTGTCATTTCTCTTTAATTACTAATGACTTCCATTTGGTATTGGGTTTTATGCTAGGCCTATTGAAGAGGGCCTCATAGCCTAATATATATATATATATATATATATATATATATATATACACTGATTCCTCCAAACATCTAATTCTCCAATGATTCTCCAATGTTCTCTGTCTAGTATTTTCATTTCACTCCATAGATGATTTCATTGTCTCACGCCTGATATTAATTTTTCAGTATTTCTTCAACCTTTTTTTTTTTTTTTTTTTTTTTTTAAGCGTATCACCCCAAGCAAGGCTGGAGGCCACTGTCACACAAGGAGTTATAGAAGGGTTGGAGGAAGAGCAGATAGAAGTGGTAAAGGAGAGGATGTGGAGAAAGAGAAAGACAGTGGGTCGATCAAGGCAAGGGGGTTACAGAAGATTTGGAGTGAGAGCAGATAGGAATGAAAGGTGAAAGGATGTGGAGAAGGGAAGTGGATAGATCAAGGCAACTGGAGATGTCGATTGACACTACACTTAAACCATTGGAGATTGTATTTGTCAGGGAAACAGTAATAGGGAAGGGAGTTCCATAGGCGAGATGTGTGAGACATGAAGCTATTGGAGTAGAAGAGACGTCTACATCTAACAGTTTCAATGGTGAAGGGGTGGGAACGGGATGCCAGCCTCATAGGACGTTTAAATTCATGAGGCCTAGGGACAAGCGAAAGCAGCTCCTTGGAGCAATTACCGTGAAAGTATTTATAAAAAAGACAGAGCGAGGCAACATCGCTTCTGTGAGAGAGCGACTGCAAACGAGATGACAGATCAGGGCCAATCACATTGCATATCCATCTCTGGATCTTATCAAGAACCCTGAGGCAAACAGCAGGGGCCCCAGACCATATATGGCAGCAATACTCCATGCAAGGGCGAATGGTCGATTTATAGACTTGGAGGATCGATTCCGTGGAGAAAAATTTCCTGGCTCGGCACAGGGAACCAACTTTCCTTGGGGTGGATGATGCAACAAGACTTGATGTATTTGTTCCATCTCAGATCAGTGGACAGTGTGAGACTGAGCAGCCGCAGAGAGGAGCTCTCGAGAAGTTGGTCTTCAGACATTCTAATGGGATGCAGGGATGAATCCTTGTGGTGGTTAATAGAGAGCAGTTTTGTTTTAGAGTCGTTAAAGTTAACCATCCATTTCTTGCCCCAGTTCACAACCGATTGGGGGTCCTTTTCAATTTGAGCTGCCAGGTTAACTTTGTCAGCATCACTAGATTTGTGTTTGAGGCAGGAGTAAATTGTGGTGTCGTCAGCGTAGATACCGACTTGGGAGTCTATGGCATCAGGAAGGTCGTTTATAAATATGAGGAACAGAGTAGGGCCTAGGATAGAGCCTTGAGGAACACCTGCATTAGTGGGATAGGAGCTGGAGATGAATCCACTGAGAACGACCTTCAATTCCCGGTTTGACAGGAATGATTGTATTAGGTCAAACAATCGACCTGTGATACCATAACCCTGGAGCATGCCAAACTCTATCAAACGCTTTGGCGATATCTAGGGCCATGGCACAAGCTTCACCGTTATTATGGATAGCTTGGTAGACAAATTCAGTGATGGCCGTAAGCACATCGGTCGTAGATCGGGCAAAGCAGAAACCATACTGCTTGTCTGAGAGCAGATCATGGGATATCAGATGATTAATCACTTCAGTATTGATAATGGCCTCGAAGACTTTGCCGAAGAGGGGTAGGAGACTGATAGGACGGTAATTGGAAGGGTCGAGGGGGTACCAGAGTTCTTAAAGACAGGAACAATGGTTGAGGACTTCCAGCAGTCAGGAAAACAGGACTCCTTGAGGCAGTGGTTGTATAATTTAGAGAGGGCAGGCACCAGTTCAGGCGCGCATTTCTTCAGGACAATGGCTGGTATCCCGTCACCACCAGTAGCCTTGAAGTTAGAAATAATGCCCAATACCGACGACGGGGTTATATGCAATCCGTTCAAGAGGGCCTCAGTTCTGGGAGGGAAATCAGACAAGGGTACACCGGAAGAGTCTAGCATTGATTTGGAAGAAAACTTCCAAGCAAAGCATTCGGCCTTGTCGGCAGAGGTGGTCAGGACCTCAAACTGATTGAACAGGGGAGGAATGGAGGGTTTGTTATTGTTCAGGATGCTCTTGCAGAGGCGCCAATAATCTTTGGAGACAAATTTGCAAGATGCAATATGTTCCTTCATCCGAGCAGCAAATAGTGACTTGGCATTGTCGAGGATACGCTTACACTCGTTACGGGCAGTGGGAATCCTGTTAGTATGTATCTGAGTCACCTTTTATGATTTTTACATGGTTTTGTAGGCATTGAATGATCCCTTTCATTAAATTGTATGGATGGTGGGAATTGATACTAAAGTATTATCTAGTGAAAGTTGGCTCCTAATATACAGATATCTTGAACCATTTCTCTGTGCAAGTTATTATTACATCCTGAAAGTCCGACTGATTTTTTTCTTATGTTGTGAACTAGATCAAAGGTCTCACTGAGTTCACATTGTCCAGCATTATTTGTACAGCTTCCTAGTGAGGCCAGATTATGAAGGTATCACCTACATTTTTCAGCTATTGTTAGTGGTGCCATTCCTAAATCCATTTCTTCAAAGTATTCCATGTATATGCTTGCCCTCACTGATGTAGCCAAGCTTTTTTGTGTTGGTATATATCAGACCCTAGTTAAAAGACTGCTGTCTGTATACAAAATGTCAACATTTCCTTCAGATTAGCTGTTAGGATGTTAGTACATTCCTCAAGGAAGAGGTCCAATTCACCAATAGAGCCTCATCTATAAGTGAACAAGCTTACCACCCAATTGTTATAAATGGGTGCACCTCAAGTTGTTTCCACAAAGTGTTCTGAGTCTTTAACATATGACAAGGACTTAGCTGACTATATATGCTCAATGGGTGGCATGACAAATCCTTGCAGCTCACTAATAAATTTCAGTGGAATACCAATTTTGTGAATATACTAAAAGTTCTGTATTTCTTTTCTTTGTTCCTAGTTATCCTTTTCACTCTGTAAAATTAGTTGAATGGTGGATACAAAAAAAAGACAAATGGAAAATACTCTTGTCTTTTTGTACTAAAACTGTTATTGGTGAACCTTGCATATTTAATCAAGTTTATTGGTGATCCATTTGTATCAGAGACTAAAACAATATAATAAAGATAAAATAATGTATAACTATGTATTGTAAATTATTTTATGGCTAAATACAATCACTTATCTGACTTACATGCAAAACCACATATTGCACTTGCATTCACATAACCAGAGGCACATACACAACACAACATTATTGTAGATTTATGCATAAAGGTAAATTTCATTTGTATACAATAAAGTCTGGCATTAGGAGCTTGTTAGATTATCTTTCTTTATTAAAGTAATTTTCATGTCAGTTATTTTTATTCTGTTTTCAGTAGATTTTTCATCAGTATTTTTCCACACTGTCTTGCTATATTTTTCAACTTTAGCAGTAAATTGGTGGAAATATTATGAAAAGAAATCAGTTGAATTAGTAAGAAGAACAAATCACAAGCTATAGTGATTAGGGTCAAGATCTCCATAAATTCAATTGCACTAAGCAATATAACAAGGATTAAGTAGTAAAACATGCTCTGCTCTTTAATTCTTTTCAGAAGCCTGTAAGGAGAATTAGGAAAATCAATTTTCTGAAAATATTATTTTAAAATTACACAAAACTTTTCATTTCTTTAAAAGGCATTCAATAATAGATGTTGAAAAATGTTTTACAGTTTTTGCTATAATCCACATTTATTTATATCTGCTATTGTGTGTTAATGTCTTACTAGGAAAGAGAGAAAATATATTTAAAGCATTCACAACATAACCCTATATAGGCTTCCAAGACTGAAATAATTCTGTGAAACAGCAAATATATGTGGTTGTACTGAAAAGTTCTCAGCCTGACCAAGAAAAGCTTCCTAAAAAAAATGTTCTTGATTTCTAAAAATAATTTTTGTATGGCAAATGAAACAGAGAATCTTCTATTTTTATAATTAAATTTTCTTTTTACTAAATAAGAAAATTTCATCTTGAATAGATTATGTATATAAATAACTGTAATAGACAGCAAATAATTGATGCAGTAAATAAAACCTACCATATACCAGTAACTACAACATGACCTAAGTGCTGCAATGCAACAGGTATATCTTGCTTGTATATTTGCATGTGCTTCATTTAGTAATTGATATCATACTGGTGTCTTGTAGTTAACCTTTACAAATTTCAGTTGATACTTTTTACATTGAGTAAAACATTCATTTCATTTTGAAGCTTAAACCAGCCTAAAAGTGTAAAAGTAAAAGATTCAACCAAGCAATTATGAAGTAAATATGATGTAATTGATTATGTAGTCTCTCTCTCTCTCTCTCTCTCTTTCTCTCTCTCTTTCTCTCTCTCTCTCTCTCTCTATCAATATATATATATATATATATATATATATATATAAATACATATCCCTCTGTTTCTCTCTCTTTGTCACTGTCACTCTCTGTTTCCCTCTGTCTCTCTGTCTCGGTGGAATACTGCCTAACAGGTTTTGTCTGATTCTTGTCACCTTTACAAGTAGGTGAGTGAGAAGGGAAAAGAAATGTATGAAAACAATAAACCTTCATTGGATTTCTAGTTTGTTAAAATGCTCACCCACTCATATTTTTGACTGACTATACAACTACTAAGTGTCAGCATTAAACAATTCTGAAGAATTTCTTTTTGTCTGCAATATTGCATTTTTTTAATGACAAACAGAAAAAGAGACAATTTTCTAATAAAGCTGCATAAGTTCATTTATATTTAAACTTTGTGCCTTGATTTTATTTATATGGTGATAAATATAACAATAAGCAAATAACAGAAAAATATATTTATTTTGGGGATAATTCTATCATTTATCTAAACAAGCTCTTCTAGACATATTGTTAATTTGTTAAAAATGTCTTATTCAAGTCTTGGAAAGATGAATAATAAAATATAATATAAAAACTGTTTATTAAATTTGCTCGTTCTTCTTCACTACCTACCATTTGTATAAAAAACCTTATTTTTAGAAAAAAATTTCACAATATTCAAGGAAATTATGAAACAGACTGCTAAACACTACACAATAAATTTGAAATTTATTTTACAAATTCCAACATTTTTGAGTAAAATATTGTTACATTTTATGAGGTTTAGCATTTATCTAGAATTTTACTAATAAAACTTCTTATAACGAAGAAATTCATAAAAAATGCAATTCCTTTTTCATATAGAATAAACAAAATATAATTATTTAAAATTGGTTAAGTTCTCATTCACTGAATTTAGAATTACAGCAGCTTTAACAGAATTTCTATAATCTCATTTGCAGTCAAATGACTGATAAATATTTTATACTTTTATGTGCACTTTTCCAACTGAGGCATATCAGCACAACTGATTGTCATCTTCCACTCATATGTCTCCAATGGTAACTCACTGTCTCAGCTTTTTCTTATGTGTACATGGAATCTCCTCTCATTTTGACTTTCTTCAGACTATTATCCAGTCCCTCATTTTCAGGAAATTGTGACTTTTTAATAGTTAGATTCTGAATTTGAGATAATTATGCATAAGACAGATGGGGCTTCTAGTACTTCATTAAGAGCTAGTTATAACAGGAAAATGTTCTTTCAGATTAAATTATTGCTTTCAGAACAGGTTTTTAAGTTTCAGAAAGAACTTAAATCTGTAAACTAAATTAAATGTAAATATATAAAATAATGTAAAATGTTTGTTCTCTTTGCTCTATTCACTAAAAATCTTCGATTTCATTATATAAGATTTAATGTAAATGTGTTTTTGTGCAATGTTTTTCATAAAATTTATCCCACATTTATTGAATTTAAATATTTCCAGTAAATATATAGTTCAGTTCACTTCTTATGTTTAAATACAAAAATAAAAGATTGATTCTGGTTGTGCGTTAGATGTTTCCTTCACTTGATACTGATATTTTGAATAGATTTTCAATTTGTTCAGTTGGAGAAAGAAATTTACAACGGGTGATACCATTTTAAGATAAACTAATTTGAAATATAGCAAATGGTATTATCTATTTGTGGCTAGTTTCACAGGAATATTTCTGAGTTTGTTACAGTAAAATAAGGACTTAAATATTGGCTACCCAAGAGAGATTCAATCTAAAATGTGAGTTAAGGGTAGCAACCTTACAAAGTGAAAGTAAAAAACATCAGAATCACTTCATTTTGTTATGCTTAGACATATACAATGGTAAATTACATCATTACAGTGTGCAGTGTGTATAGATGCTCATAAATCTTTCTCTCTCCAATCTTCATGATTATCCATCATATCTGGTAGATCCTCAAGTTGGCATTTTGCATCTTCACATATTTGCTGGATATATATTTTAAATGGATGACCAGTGCAGGGGTATCCAAGTTTTTGTGCCTACATCTTGCTCTTCTCTCCTGAATGACTTGAGAAATGACAAAAGATAAAATAAATAAATGCTGTGAACAAAAATAAGCTTCTTAGCTACAAATTGGTCAAAGTTAACTAAATCAGAAAATTATGAGAAAAGTTCAAATACTCTTCAATTTACTGAAAGCATTAAATATGTGTTTCACTAAAAATTATTTAACATTTAAAACAGAGCACACATTCTCTATCTTTTTTTCACCCTCTGGTGCTGCTTCAGGATGTAAGTGATCATGGTTATCCATAGCTTCCAGCCTTTTGTTTTTCTCAGCAATACTATGTCCTTAATGACCCTTCTGTCTCTTTGTGATACTTGTTCTTCTATCAGTGTACACTACTTTCTATTGTCTTCATGTGCCTTATAAGTACTAAATTCTCCAAGCCTTCTTTCTTCATTTGGTGTCCCAAGAATTTCAGCTGCCTCTTTCTTTGTAGTTCCTATAAAAGAACAACATTTCACTTACTTCAATTCTTTTTTCATTCATGGCAAATATTTTCTTTCAGTGTTCTTTTTTATTGTAACTTTTTTTTAAATGGTGATCTTGTATATTTATTGGACTTCTAATTTTTTTATTTATGTACAAGGTTTTGAAAATCAGAGAATTTGCTAACTTTAATCTTTCTTTCTATCCAACGCAAAATAAACCACAAACAGTTTTGAGTTTGGTGATTTTAATGCGCATTACATCAATTGGCTTAAGCATTCTAATGTTACTGATGTTGCTGGTATTCAGACTTTCAATTTTTCTGTTGTTCAGCCTCTCAGTCAAATACTGAATTTCCCTACTCATTTCCCTAATAAACCTGATCAACATTCTTATTTGATTTGTTCCTTACTTCCCCTCTTAACTCTGGTAGAGTATCACAACTATCTCCTCTTGACAATCTGGATCATGCCTGTAATGTCTATTGATATTTCTTTTGAGTCATCTATTAGAAAGAAACCTCCTATTCACAAGACTTCTTTGTGTTACCAGCATACATTCATTTTGTGACATTATTTGAGATGCCACTTGGATTGATATTCTTAACCTTCCAATTGAGAACTGTGCTATAGAGGTTTCTTCTTGAGTTAAAGCCAGTATTGATGTTTTTGCACTTTCTCATAAATACCAGATGAAACCACAACCTTCTCATTGGTTCACACAGGCCTGTTCAGCTGCTATAGCCCAAAGGAATCACTTTTTCCAAGTATACCAGCATTATAATTCTGATCACAACAGACGCCTATTAGTGTCTGCTCAAAATAATTGTAAACATCTTCAAATAGGCAAAGATTATGTTTGCTGATAGAATGAGGCACTCTAAAAAGTTTGGTTCATATGTCTACTGGTGGCTCTGTAATAGTGTGTTAAATAAGTGTAAGTTTTCTATTCTTCCTCTATTCATTCAATTTGAGCTGTTAACATCTTCTGCTGATGAAGTAGAATGTTTTTCTTGTACATTATCTTTAAAGTCTACTCTTGACTGATCTGGACTATCTTTACCTGACTTTCCACTTATAACTGAGTTTCTGTTGAGTGACATGCATATAATTCCATCCACATATAGTTTCGGCTATCATTTCTAAACTGGATTCTCAAAAAACATACAGACTTAATGGTATCCCTGCAATAGTACTTAAGAAATGTTCTCCGGAAATTATTCCTGTTATTTATAAACTCTACAATAAATGCCTTCCTGCTTGATGCTTTCCTGCTTGCTGGAAATCCTCCTCTGTAGTTCCAGCGTCTAAGAATTCAGGTTAATTTTCTGACCCTTTAAACTATCAGCCTGTTAGCCTTCTATCTCTTTAAGGAAAACTACTAGAGGCCATAATCAACTTTGAATTGGTTAAGCATCTTACATTGCAGAGCCTTCTTTTAGACAGGCAATATAGCTTTCACTTCTCTAGATCAACTGCTGGTGTACTAATAATTATTTCTGAAAGAGTCTATCAAGCTTTATATAGGACTGTTGAAGCTGGGTCTATTGCTTTAGACATCTTGAAAGCATTTGACAGGATTTGGCATACTTCTTTACAAGTTGAAAGCCTATGGTATTTCTAGACAAATTTTTGAACTGATTCAATCTTTCTTAGCAAATCATGAAATGAAAGTTGTCCTGAATGACCAATCTTCTAGATGTTTTTGTACTAATGCAGGTGTCCCCCAGGGCTCTATCCTTGAACCTACCTAATTTTTTAATTTGTCCTTCCTGATGACATCAGTTCTCAACTTGATATCTCTAATGCTGATGACACAACCATTTACTTCTGTCTCAATAGTAATGCTGATCAGTTTGATAAGCTCAAATTGGCTGCTGATCTAAAGATGACCTGCAGTGTGTGGTTAACTGTGGCAAGGAATGGCTTGTTAGTTTTAACACCTCCAAAATGAATGGAATTTCTCTTTATTAATCACCCGAAAGACCACCTCTCATCAACATGACTGATACTAATCTCCTGTGCTCCTCCTATATATTTAGAGATTCTGGATAAAATCCAAAAAAGAATCAGCAATATTATTGGTCCTGACATGACATCTTGGTTTCATTCATTTTCCCACCACTGTAATGTAGCTCATCTATGCCTTTTCTATAAATATTTTCATTGTAATGGTCCTGGTGAACTTTCCTCTATTAGTACCTAGACTTTATGAATTTAATTGCAGTATTAGAATGGCAGCAAGGTCTCAATTTAATTTTGAAATTGCTAGATGTAACCATGATAACTATGATAATAGTTTCTTCTGTTGCACCTCTCACTTGTGTAAATCTCTTCCAGTTTCTTGCTTCCCAGTGAACATTAATCATCAAATATTTAAATGCAATATCAATCATCATCTTCTGTCTTCTTAATTCTTGTTCTTTTAGTCTCCTCTCCCCTTAATAGTATAATTTTCTCATATTTTCTAACACTCAGCTAATCCAGCAAATGCATTTCTCAAACTTTTTATATTCATATTCTCTTGGAATTATGTTTTCAATTATTATTAATGTATTTTTGCCAATTATTTTCATTCAGGTGGCTCATCAACAAAAGGAGTTTGAAAATTTATATAAATATACATCTGAATTGGAGCTATCAAATCTTCGGACCATGGAGCAATTATTTGAATACAATGCTAATGATCTGAAAATTGTCAGGTAAATGTGTCATATATATTTTATTGCTGTTACATATGTATATACTAGCTTAAAAGCCACCCTATCGGGTGGCATTTAAACTAGCTCCTGTGGAGCACACTTGATTGGGTCTTCAGCCCACCAATGATACTACATGCATTGAGTACATATTAAATTTTATTAAATTTGAACAATATTTTTCAAACAATTAACTGTTTTCATCAAAACAATGATAAAATTTGTCTATTTGGAACTTATTGCTAAGCTGCATGATAAACAACATTTTTGGTTTCCCATTCAGGGTCAATAGGTTGTTTCCATTCCCAATCCTTGAACAACCAACATAGAGCTGGCCATGAGAAAATCAGGGTTTCCATCAGATGAAGTCCAGTTACTTTCAGTTGCTGTCCTTGGGACTTATTGATTGATATTGCATAGCTCACTCTCACTGGAAACTGGAGTCTTTTGAACTCAAAAGGAAGATCTGGAGGAATTTAAGGGGTTCTTGGAATTAAAACTCTTTCCTTCTTTTCTGGACTAGTAAGGATCTCTGCTTCCAAGAGATAAGGAAGCATCTTCTTGACAATTAACCTTTTTCCATTACAAAGCTTTGGAGGATCCAGATTTCTCAATAGCATAACTGGCACATTTACTTTTACTTCCAGCTTGTATGATGGCATTCCAAGAGGATTCTATGATTTCAGGAACTTTAATGGATAATTCTCTGCCTGCTCTTGTTAAACCACAGTATCAATGGAAAAGTACTTCATGCTTTCTTTTGGGATTTCTTGGAGAAGTTTCCAGTTGAAGCTATCCACAGTTTGATTGGGAGCTAATATGACCCTCTCACGAAGTCAGTTTGAATCCATGAAATGTGTTTAATGTTTGAATAAACTTGGTTAATTAAGTCTTGGATACTTGAGACAGAAACTCCTCAACCATTTGGGAGTGAAATATCTCCATTTTGGTCCATTTTGATGGTTCAATTGCCAAGCTGCAACAACAAAGCAACAAATCTTCCTGCTTCAAGGTCACCTGTGATTCTAACTCTCATGTTTGAGTCTTTGAACATGGCTCCAGATGTAAGAATACCTCAGGCAAGCTTTAATTTCATTAGCTGGAGTTCTTTTTGCAATCACTTGTAAAATCATCAGAGAGTAGCATAGTGATACCTCCCATGATTTGTGAATTCTGTCTAATGTATTTTAGTGTTTTGTCCAGGGTCTCAAATGCTTGCTTGTGTGCCATGGCACATTCATCCCAGATAATGAAGCTTGTCTCCTCAAGTAGCTTAGCCAAGTCAGTTCCTCTTTTGATGTTGCAAATAGGGGTTTAATTGTAGTTCAAATTCAAAATTTCCATTTGCTGTATGCTCTCCAAGCAAGAGGGTAGCAGCAATTCCAGATGATGCCACTGCGAGAGCTACTTTAGACTCTCACTGCAGATAAAAGAAGGTTAGTTACAAAAGTTACCAGTTTTTTCAGGTGCATCCAGGAAGAAAATCCCTCCATTGTTGTTGCTGATGTCATGAATGATCTTCTGATACACTTGCTGTTGGTCTTTGTTCAACAGGGGCTCATTGTTTTGAACACATTGCCACAATTCTTCCATGTTGTATTCTGTTTCTCTAGAAATTTCTCTGTTAATTTGCCCAGTTTCTCTGTTTGGATTTGGCAAACCAAAATTGTTGAGATCTCTTTGAGTCAAGTTCATCACTTTGTCTTCAATTTCACAGAGAGCTAAATTTGAAATCTGAGGATTCAATTCCAATCCTGGATAAGCAAGTCTCATTTTAAGAAGATGAGATATTTAAAAGTTAGAGATTTGTTTCCCTTTAATTGAAAAGTGTGACACACAGACATTTTCACATTTATTATATAAATGAAGGAGATAATGAATGTTAGAGAGTTTTGTCCCTTTAATTGAAAAAGTGTGACATATAAAGATATTCTCATATTTATTATATAGATATATAGGGAACTAAAACTGAAAGGGAAAACACCAGCAGTAGAATGAGATATAATAAAAAAGAGGAAGAAATTGTAATCTAGGCATAGAGGAGAAGCTGAAAAGCATAGAATTCAAGAAGGGGAATGGATTAATAGACAAAAGTTGGGTTGTTACTGGATAATGTCTCCGTACCTCAAAGAGCTCTCAAATATATAAATTCGAGATACCAAGAGAAATAATGAGGATGTATGCAAATTAATATTTTCCCATTTAACTTTATTAACATAAAGGATGTGATGGAACAATACATGAATATAGTACTTACAATGATAGGGTTTTCATACTTAAAGAAAACAGCTACCTTGAAGGTAAGGTGAAGCTGCTGATCAATACTTAATATCTTTTCTTCGTTATTGTATAGTTTTTCTTATTCACTGCTTCTCGATGTTGTTTGGGACATGTCTGACTTCTGCCATGTCTAAACTCAGACTGGTTCTCTGACATTCCAAGAACAATAACTCTGACAGCTGTGGGAAAGGTTTCATATAAATCCTTACATGCATTTTGAAAGTTGCACTGAAATGTGTGAAACAGTCTGTTAATGGTCAAATAATCAAAAAATGTTACTTCTGTGTGTATTGCAAAGTTCATTTAAAACTATTCAAAATTAAGCATTTTTGTATACATAAAAAAAGGAAGATTCAATCATATATCTATATTTATCTCTCTCTCTCTCTCTCTCTATATATATATATATATATATATATATATATATAGAGAGAGAGAGAGAGAGAGAGAGAGATGGGATAATGATATATATATATATCAAGAACAGTTTGGAGGGAAAATGTATGACAAATTGGAACAAGTTCTAATGTGATGTGTTTCATCCCTCAGGACTTCATCAACTAGGTTTGTTTACATTGATACGATTACACATGAACAAGAGATGCTGGGAATTTTAAATTTAGAAAAAAATTTCTTAATGGTTATAAAATCTATCCAATTTCATTTAGATTCTTAAATGGCTTTAATGATGTTTAAGCATGAAACAGACTGTCACTGCTGCATGTTGACATGTGTGTGTGTATATATATGTGTGTGTGTGTGTTTTGAATACTAAAAAATATTGAGAAATTAAAAAATTTAAATTTTCAGACACACTGGGTATTAATATTTTTTGTTTTATTATTTGAATTAGATTCCTTGACTAGTTTCGGCCAGCATGGCCATCATCAGAAGAACAAAACTTTCTGCTTGTTAGTAGCACTGAACTACAGGAATGAAAGACTTTTTGAAGAAAATGAACTTTATCTGTAGTTTTCATTAGTTTTTTTTTATCGTTAACTTTGGTCAGTCCTTGTGTTCAGCAAGAGAAGTCCCAAAAGCCTCAAACCCAACAAAGCTACTGGCCCAGACAAAATTCCAGTGGTCATCCTTAAGAATATCAGCCCAGAATTATCACCAATTCTAATTATTTAGCTGCTGTTTGAAGGAGAAATCTTTCCCAAGCATGTCAAAGGTGGCAAATGTATGACAAGTCTTCAAGAACATGGGAACTCAATCCTCACCCTCCCATTATAGACCCATTATCCTCCTCAGTATCATCAGTAAGCTCTTTGAGGCCTTAATCAAAAAGAAAGTCATCAATGCCCCTGGATAGGAACAACCTCTTGTGCAACAAGCAATATGGGTTTCAATCAGCCCAATCCACTGCTACCATTACACACAGAATTAGTGAGGCCCTTGAAGATGCACATAAAGAAAGGACTATAGTATTGAATATCTTGAAGGCCTTCAACAAAGTTTTCCTACACAAGCTCTCCAGTTTTGGAATCACTGGAAGGGTTTTCTCTATTATAAAATCCTTCCTAACAGGTAGAACCCTGAAGGTAGTTATAACGGCCAGTCCACTGAAGTCTTGGTGGTCAACACAGGCATCCTCCAGGGGTCACTTCTTGGACCAACCCTCCTTCTGGTTTACATAAATGATCTACCTAAGAATATACTCTGATCATTTGTAAATGTCTATGCCAATGATACAATGATATATGGGCACAACTCTGAAAGTGTTGACGATCAAAAGTTGGCAGCTGACCTCTTTTCCAATCTAACACTAACTTCCCAGTGAGGAAAAAATGGCTGGTTACATTGCATCACTGCCAATCAGACCACAAACTACCACCAGTCATGATGAATGGATGTCCACTCAAGGAGGCCCTGTGCCTCCACAGGTTATTGGGCCTCAAATTCACACCCAACCTCAAGTGGAATTCCTATATACAATCTAATAAAGATGCAGGTAAAATGATCAACTCCCTGTACAGCTCCTGTAATTACCTCGTGCTATCCTCTACCTTTATAACAGCCAGATCAGGCTGAAAATGGAGTACTGTTGCCATATTTGAGCAGGAGCTGCCCAGATCTCAGTTTCCAATCTTGAGTTCAAAAACATCTCCAAGTCCTTGTGGGAGAAGAATTATTTTCCACACTCCAACCTCTCTCTCACAGGTTGGATGTGGCAAGTCTCTCACTGCTCTACCACTACAACCATGGAAAGTGCTCAGGCAAACCACACCTCCTGGTTTTACCAGGACTGACCTTCACAGCTAAAACTTGCCATGCCACTTATATAGTAGCAAACTACCTATATTCCCTCCATATTTCATCACTGAGAAGTAAATTCCACTCAAACAGCTTCTTCCTGCAAACCACTGCCCTATGGAACAGACTCCCTGTTTCCCCGATCACTACAATCTTAACCTGTTCAAATCTAGAGTTAACTGTTATCTTTCCCCTCCTATCCATATATATATATATATATATATATATATATATATATATATATATATATATATATAATAGCTGGTCACTCCTATTCAAGGATACCTGTCTATTAGGGTGGCTAGCCAATCCCTATTGCAGACGCTTGTTCAGGCACATTTGTGTTTGCTCAGCATCCACAGAGCCCACCTGTGGTTTATACTGCTACTATGCTGAGTCGACCTTAGTTACAGTTTCTGGGAGAGAGCCTGTTATCTAGTGTGATCAACAATCTGAACAAGGCCAGCACACTCAAACCCTTAATCATGATGACTTGTGACTTTGTGCTAGAACAGCTATCGACAGTCCCCAAGGGTTCCATCTACCCAATTTCACTCACAAGGCTTGGAATGGTTTTCAGGCACTTTCCAAGGGAGCCGCACACTGTGATCGCCACCTCCAGACCAATAACATCAGAAAGTCTACTTCTTGACAAATCAGTCGTGCTGAGATAGGCTATATATATATATATATATCTGAAGTTATTATGCAAAGTAAATAAACCTCAATAACTCAAAAAGTTCTGAACCAAAATTTGTCAAATTTAAACTCATCTATTTAATTAAATTTTCTGCCATTTTTAATGGTTAGTTTTTGAAATATTTGGAATTTACAAAAAATGGATTGACTAAACTAATTGAGCTTAAGACCTCTGAAATCTAATAAAAACTATTTTTTTTTTATTTCCATAATATATGTTGAAACATGCTGAAGAACAGAAAATAACAAAGTTATTGTGAGGGAATGTCCACATTGGAGAGGTAAAGGCTTTAAGAACTTGCTTCCTTGTGATTAACGTAAACTAAAGCTAGTTATAGAGAAACAATAACTTTTCACCAGCTCCCAGAACTTTGAAAAGGCTGAAATTGAGAGAGTCAAGAAGGTCAAAAGGTGTAGAATACTTTGTGAATTAGGGTAAAAAAAACTCTTAGACAACCTCCTCTCACTAAAGTAAATATTTTAAAGTATCAAAATTGGACCAAGTAATACATGAAAATTGACTTTTCTAAAGTAATTTTCACGGACAAATCTCAAGAGACTTTTGATGTACCTGATGGATGGGCCAAAGGAGGGATTTTATCCAATTCAGACATGCCCTGTGGCTAAAAGAAGGTAACAAGGTTGAAATTGTCGACCAAACCATTACTAGACCATTCAGTGTCAATAAAGCAGTTGAACTGAACAGTGCTAGCTATTGCGATTTTATGAACAAGACTTTCTTTACATGGTACAAGTCCCAGTCTCACAGTTTCAAAATGAAGTGTGTATTTATGCATAACAACACATGAATTATTTGATCATAAAAGGTTTATGCGAGAGAAGATAATGGAATGGCCACCACCAAATCATGATCTGAATCCAATCAAAAATCTATGAGCAAAAAATATAACAGCAAAACAGACCTATGGGAGGCAATTAAAACTACCATGTTGGAAATTGAACCTGCTGAAATAAAAAAATAACAAAATCAATGTATAATAGATTACTGGCTGTTATTAAGAAGGGTCACTATATTAAAATGTAAAAGATTCAAAGACTTATCATATGTGTTGTTCTATTATAGGTGTTGATCCATTTTTGATGATTTTATTACCATTTTATTGAAGTAAAATGTGATTATTTGGTTTTGCCTAATAATTTCAGGTGTCATTTTTTTAAAATACATCAAATAACTTCAATAAAACATATTGATAGTACCTAAAATTGTAACTCAGGCTTTGTTTTGACATCTAAATTGATTGTTTAAAATTTGACAAGTTTTTCAAACCAAATGTGAATTATTGAAGCTTATATGATTTTCCTTAATAACTTCAGAGTGTGTGTGTGTGTGTGTGTGTGTGTGTGTGTGTGTGTGTGTGTGTTTAATTAATAATATAATAATTATAAATAATTAAAACAGATAAAAGACAGTTACTTATATTTGACTCCAAACAAAGTATCTTCCACCAACAAAAATACAGCCTTATTAAAACTGATGCAAGAACAAAAGAATGAAAAGTAAAAACGTCAATAATTCTATTTATCAAATGATACAAATCCTTCATCTTTGAAGATAGTGTGAAGTGAAATGGATATTTATTATTGAAAAAGAAATTATCATCAATCAGTAGTTAGAGAAAGGAAGTCATGCTGAGAATATATGCATATGCATGTGTAGGTAAATTGCAATATAACAGTAAGAGGTTATGTATGTGTGTATGGGTGTGCGTGTAACATCATTGGAGAAATGAACAATAAGCTCAACGCTGACAAAACTGATAAACATCATTCATTGTGTTTGAAGAAATGAGAAATGTAAAGTTAAATGCCATTTTTGTATCTGCTATATTTTTAAAAGAATTCTATTTGTGTTTTTGCAACTACTAAATTATTTCTGCATAAGATCAAATAGGAAATAATTCCACAATTCTAAGTAACCTCCCTCTTGTATATAAGATTAAAAATAATTATGTATGATGTCTGGAAATACCTTAATATTTATGACATTGGTAACTGAAAGAAAGAAAAGTGAAGACAATCAATAAAGAGTATCAATTCAATTCAATTCAAGTATTTATCAATTTCTCCCAGTTTACTTTTAGTTTTTCTTTTACATCAGCACTTCCTTTTGTTTAATAAATTTTCACAAAATAGTTTTAAAAAATCTAACTTAATGCAGTTAATTATATTTTATATCAAATATTTAAAAATGAAGAATAAATGCAATGGAAGGAAAATATTACTTCATTTTATTATTTAAAAAAATATTTTTATACTCCTATGAATATAAAAAATACTCTATTAAGTTTCATGAAGAAATAATTTTGTTTATAGAATAAAAAATATTTTACTGGTTAAAAATTCAAGGTTAAAAATGATTATTCAAAATGAAGAGTCACAGCCACTAATCAGTCAGTTCACCAAAAAGTAAAGACAGTTACTTTCATTGGGGGTCTTGCAAGATGGAACAACAAAAAAAAGGTTAAAATCTCTACTCTTGTTCAGTATACTTGAAAGGAGTGTGAACCAGGACATAGGTGAACCTATCTACTCCTATTAGCCTGTTTACAGCATGGGAGGCTGAGCAATTTTATCAAGAGACAATCTGTAGAAAGTTTGTTAAACAAGGCTCTAGACCAATTCTAGACCAAAAAGGAATTACAACATAAATATAACTTGTTGAAAATAAAAATAAACAGGTCAAGAAATTGAACCATTATATATCTGTGTTAATTGTTATTTATTTTAAATTGTATTTTCTTGCTAGAAACCTATCCTTAAATCAATGTTCTGAATTTGATGATATTCAAGCCAGTCCTGGAATTCTAGAAATGGATCTCACAAGACTAGATGAAAACTATTCCCATTTCCCTGCATTAATTTATTCACCAGATGGTAAGAATTTTCCTATTTTCTTTACAATCATTTAGAAAATACAACCTTCATTAATTTGTGGTCATTTAATCATTTCCTTTTAAATTGTTTTACTGTCAGTTATCTTAAGGTATAACTTTCCATGAATTAACAATGCTGTGTGATGAGAAATAGCATTCAAAGGTAAAAACTGTGTTAACACAAGCAGAAATATAGATAATAGTGAAACAATATACAGGTGATACTTGGCCATGAGTTTATATATGACTGAAAAACTGGATTTAAGGCTGTTTTCAAATGAATATGTTTCTTAATATCTTCACTCTTAAAAAAAAACATTATCCCTGGTTCGTTCCCAGTTAGGTTACTAAAATGAATCCATGAAAGAAATTTTCAATTTTGAGACGAAAAATCAAAAATGTAATTCAGAGACATGGGAACACCAAATCCAATAAAAAAATAATTTTCAATATTGTTTTTAAGGCAGCAGTTTTCTTACACTTTCACTCCTTCAATAAGCTATTAGGAATTTTTTAGAGTATTTTCATAAACTACTTGTTATGGCTGATGCTGGGACTTCTGGTTTATATATAAATAGCAGAAGGTGCTGAGAAGTTCCTATTCTGAAACATTTCACAAATTCTAACAAATAATATGTAAACAAATCCAATCAGCAAAAACATATTCTACTAAAAGGAGACTATTTTAGTAAATAAAAAGTGTAAGATACTAAAGACTTTGACATCCAGATCAACCATCTAATCCAAGTGAGAAAAGCACATTTGATATTTGTTAAGAAACAAAAATAGAACTGTCATAATCCTAGAATCTAATCACACCAACAGACCACAGGGTGAAGACAAAAGTGAAAAATAAACAAAATATAAGGATAGAGTTTAGGAACTAAGAAAACTGTGAAACATGAAGATAAGGGTCCTTGAGGACATATGGCCCAGTGGATAAAGATGTTGATTAGATCCAGTGACTAGAGTTGTGAGTTCAATACCAGGTCACAGTAGTGGGGAACCAAAACTTGGAGAGTTGAGTTAAAGGGAAATAACTGAGAGATCTGTAAGAGGCATGGCATGTGGAACTAAAACAATCTACCCTAGTGGACAAATAAAGGGTTTGGTTCGAAATTCAAATCATCTTAAGTAGGCCAGAGCATACAACAGCTGAAACATTGTGAATATGGCAATGAAGATGAGGATAAGAGTCTGAGTAATGTAAATAATACAAGTAATCATAATACTTCATCTCAGAGATATAGACAGATATTGTAACCTTTTTATTAAAAACTGTGAGGTTTGTTGAAGGGCTTTTTGGTCAGTCTGAGAACCTTCCAGCAACCCCTGATATATGTAAATTTTTATATGTGCTTTTGAAATAAATGAGAATCTCAGAGATATTGAATTCTAAAGGATTGTTTGGAACAAAGTGATAACAATTATTTTAGCTAATGAGTTTAAGGGTGAAAAACATTAGATTCTATTTGCTATTGCAGGACTGTAAAGATCAAGTAGTTTGAGAGATTTAAAAAAAATTTTAAATGTAGAATACTGAAGGTTAATGTTTGTGTATATACACTCACTCACAAACACATTTGTTTTAGAGAGGTTATACATATATATATATATATATATATATATATATATATATATATATATATAGTTTGATTAAATAATGTAGAAATAATTTCCTTCTATTTTTAGAAGAATAAGAAATCAATATACATAATCAATTGTAATCATTACACATTTCTCAGTAAGTTAGTTTTAATAGAAATGCCCTTGTATTTAAATTTGGATATTTTTGATATTTAATTCACAAGTGTATATAGTGGGAAGAACTTTTTATTTAAGTTGTTAGTGATAATGAATTTCTATGCATAGAATGTACAGAGTGCGATGGATAAATTGCTGTCTAAGTTATGCAAAAATGAAAAATAACACTGACATCTCATTTTAACAGATCTATTTACCAAAATTGCACAAAAATATCTTGAAATACTAAAGATTAAATTTATGCAATAAAACCAGCATTGGCTTCAACCACAGCCTTCAGATGACTTCAGAATCTCCCGCATTTCTTCTGGACAGTCGTCTTGTTTAAGTTGGTGAATGCTGCCATAATCCTTGTCTTCAGTTTCCTCATTGATGTTAGAAGGAGTTTTGTTGGTCTTTCACTGAACTTCACCCCTACACATAATAATCAAGGGGTTGCAGTCTGGGGAGTTAGGTGGCCAAATATAAAGGGTGATGTGGTTGCAGAAATTGTCTGACAGTCATGACTGGGTTCTCCTGCATGTGCAGAGTCCTGTTACTTAGCATAGGATCTTCCAGCATCAACCCTCTTGACTCAGGGCAGCTCTACCTCCAAAAGACACTTGATGCATGTCTCCATGCTGAGTCTGAAGCCCTCACCAACAATTTTGGGAGTTCTTTTCTTATCAGGATGATCAGAGTAAGTTTTCTGAGTTGCTGTATCTTTGTAATCACCATCAGACTCATCCAACTCTTTCTCAATCCTCTGCACTGCCCTCAGATTGACACACAAACATGTTTTTATTGGAGCATGCCACTTCCATTTCTGGGGAAGTGAATTGCATCATGAGGCTCTTTTTCTCACAGATGGTGCCCAACTGACCCTACTATAATGTGCAGTCAACAAAATCAAAAACAAACAACATGCATGCATGAAATTAAAAATATAAAATGGCAAAACTTTACACATTGCACCATGTATATTGTATTGGCTGCAACAGCATAAATTACTAATTGAATCTATTTTTTCCAGATATAGATAACATCTATAAAACAGTATTCTTGACGCAAGAAGATCCAATGGTAACAACAATTTTACTCTTCCTTTGTTAAAGTGAAATCAAACTTTTACACCTTTTTCATTTACCTGTTTGAAATAAATTTTGATTCGATTAATTAAAACCAACATTTTATTACAAGACACTAAAACTATCCTAAAATTTAATCTTTGTTTAAAAATGTTTGAGAAGTTCTTTAAAAATTAGTTTACTGCCTCTTGCTTTCCTGCTTGTTGGAAATCTTCCCCTGTAGTTTCAGTTTTTAAGAACTCGGGCGAACCATCTGACCCTTCAAGCTATCAGCCTTCTATTTCTTTAAGGAAAACTACTAGAGGCCATAATCAACTTTGAATTGGTTAAGCATCTTACATTGCAGAGCCTTCTTTTAGACAGGCAATATAGCTTTCACTTCTCTAGATCAACTGCTGATGTACTAATAATTATTTCTGAAAGAGTCTATCAAGCTTTATATAGGACTATTGAAGCTGGGTCTATTGCTTTAGACATCTTGAAAGCATTTGACAGGATTTGGCATACTTCTTTAGGAAAAAGAATCAGCAATATTATTGGTCCTGACATGACATCTTGGTTTCAGTCACTTTCCCACCACTGTAATGTAGCTCATCTATGCCTTTTCTATAAATATTTTCATGGTAATGGTTCTGGTGAACTTTCCTCTATTAGTACCTAGACTTTATGAATTTAATTGCAGTACTAGAATGGCAACAAGGTCTCTTCATTTTAATATTGAAATTGCTAGATGTAACCCTACGGTTTCTTCTCTTACACTTCTCACTTATGGAACTCTCTTCCACCTCCATGCTTTCCAGCCAACTTTGATCTTTGAAAATTTAAGTGTAATGTCAATCGTTCTCTTCTGTATTCTTCAGTACTCTTCTGTTGTTCTTGCTCCTTTCACTTTTTTCTAATTCTTTCACTGTCAGTAATCCCTTGCTTTACTGCCTTGCATGGTGTCATATGATTAAAAAAATAGATCATGTTTTTCCTAATGAACAAAACAGCAAGCAAATCGAATTAAACAAAGAATGAGTCATCAGAATCATTTTTGCCTGTTGGACCAACTCATAAATTTTTGTTTTGTTTTTATGGATTTTTGCAAGAAGTATTTTTATGTCTTGAAGGTGTTAATTTTCATTTACATATAATTATAAAATGATAAGAAATTGAGAAGATTTTTATATCATACATTCAAACTGAAAATACAAAAATTGTAAAAATGTTACAAATGATGTTTTTCAAAATACAAGTTTTCAGATCTTTGACTCTGTTAGAAATTCTACAAATGAAAAATGCTTGATTTGATATTTAATCTTTTATAACTATTATTATTATTTAATTTTGTACTTTAGGTTTTATTTTACACTGAAAATATTTTACTTTGATAATATACATATTTCTGTTTAATGTTGGAGTAAATCCATAATCTCAGCATATAATTAACTTGCTTTGCATAAAATTATATGTTCATTCAATCATCCGCAAGTTAAAGAATCACAATTAGAGCCTAGGTGTGTAAGCATGGAAAGTGTTTTCAAACATGAAACCCATCTTTATTTTTCAGTTATTATCTCCATAATTACATATTTCTTCATGCTTGCATGTCATTAAATACAAGTTAATATTTATATAAAAATGAAATAGTCTGCTAATGGTGCCATGATTCCTGTACTTCTTGGAGTTCAGTTAATAATTTTTTATTTCAATTTTATAATTATTTCACAAATTCAACTTTTCATGCAAACAGTTTGGTTTCCATTTTCCTATTTATGATCACTTAATTGATTTTTCCTCACATTCATTCTTCATATTACTCCCTGCTAAAGAGAGTTGTTAAATTCATTCTTTCACTTGTTTTACTGTTGCATTAGAAATGTTACTTTTTTGTTTCTGACCAATCAGCATTGATATCTACATTGAAAAACTTTCATTTCAAACAAGAGTTATAAGATATTTTCCTTTAGTCATATTATAATTCATTTTATAATTGCATTTTAAATTATAATTCCACTGTTAAAAAGAGATTTTTTAAAATGTTTTCCTATATTTTTCTATGTTTCTCCTAGAAATCCATATTCTATCAGAAAAATGTTAATTGGCAGAAAATATATTTTTTGGGATTTATAATTAACTCTTTATTAATTTGCATATAATTTGCTTTGTTCAAAAGCTAGTTGCAAAATCTATATAAAAAGATTTTACATGAATATCTGTTTTTAATGTCTGTCTGTCTATAACTTTTATTATATTTTTCCAATTTTTCCAATCAGATGTTGTCCAAAGTTTTGAATAAACTGTCCAAAGTTCATGTTTTGTTTTGTTTGCTCAAGTTTTTTTGCCTGCCTCAGTCATTATCAAGAACTGGTTGTTGTGAGTGTAATAGACAAGTTTTTGTTGGCTACATCTTAGCATTTTTTACAAAGATGGAATTTGAATTTGTCCAAAATGTCATCATAAGTAACCATGTTAAATTGTACAAGACCACCCCAGAAAAGCATGTATCAAATACTTATATGCATTTTATTATTTTATATGCATATTAAATATTTTGTATGCATTCCAAGATACTGCCAATTGTACTGAAAGTTATTTAATGTAGGTTGTTTCTTTTGTATAATAATGGCTTTTAGAATGTTGTGTCTTTCCTTGTAGTTTGTGTTGTATAGTATTTTTGTATTATCCACTAATATTTGTCTTATGCTGATAGTTGTATTTTAGCTGTTTGTAATATGATAATTAATATGGGCATGAATTGCACTAAGTTTGACAAGTGACAAGTCAATTTATGGGTGAGTATGGTGTATGTGTGGCCAATGATTTTAATGTTGTTTTTTTTATTATTGATATTGGAGATGCAATTCATAGACAACATTGTTTTTCATTGAGGTCATTTTTGAGGTGCCAAGTTATTGGTAATAATTAGATTAGATGTTTTCAACTATTTGTTGGAATCATTAAACACACACACACACACACACACACACACACATATTTAAACATTTCACCTAAAGCAAAGCAATAAAACCCACTAAGATGCAAGAAGTTATTGAAAGTGAAAGAAACAGAGAAGACACTGAAAAAACAAGATTCAAGGAGACATTGCATTTAAATTTTTGAAGATCATAGTTGACAAGAAAGCGGGAATCCAGAAAAGAGTTCCACAACAAAGAAGTGTGAGAGTTTAGAACTTACTGTACAACTAGCAATTTCCACAGTGAAATTATGAGACTTAGCTAAGCAAGGAAAAGCTCATGACTGATAACATTGCAGATTCTTTGGATTCTGTCAATAATCTCTAGATACATAGCATAAATACCAGACAAGATATGGTGACAATATCCGATGCACAAATGGCTTATAAATGTGTGAGATTGTCTAACATGACATAGTGATCTGACTTTCCTAGCAGCAGACTTAGCAATTTTGATCTAATATAATCATTCCACTTCATGACAGTAGAAAATAATAGACCAGTGAGTTGATTTCCTGCCATGCTAATGGAAGGCAACAAAGATTCTTTAAATTATTAATAAAGAACTGTTTCATTTTAGAGGTATTAAAATTAACAAGCTACATATTGCTTCAGTTTGCAACAGATTGTAGATAATTTTTAAGATCAATTACCAATTTGATTTTATCAAACCTATCGGCCTTACTTACAGGAGTAAATAACTGTCATCAGCATAGATACTAAGTCAGGAACTGAATGGTTATTGATGAAAATATGATCATATTAAAGTAAATGATCTAGAGGAGTGATTGTTCAAGACAACTTGTATTATGCACTTTGATAAGTTTGAATCAAATCAAGGAAATCACCAGAAACACCTTAACCATTCAATGCATGAAAACCAGAATGCCAAACACTGTCAAATACCTTTGAAATATTTTAAACAACAGCCCCAGCTTCACTATTCTTATCTATAACTTGACAGACTCTTTCAGCAATAACCATCAACACATCAGTGGTTGACCTAGAAAAACAAAAACCATTTTGTTTCTCTGAAAGAAGACCCTGAGATGTTGAACCAATTCTGAATTTATTAGAGCCTCTAGTACCTTATCAAAAAGAGGTAGAAGTTTAACAGGCTGATAGTTTGAAGGATCAGATGGTTTGCTAGGAACCACAATAAAGGAATTCCAACAATCTGGAAAGCAAGAAGCATCAAGACATCTATTGTTTCAAGATGATAGTGGAAACCAGGGACAGAATTATATGCATATCATGCAGTAGAGACTTATATCTAAGTCAAGAAAAGTTACTCCTGATTAGTCCTGGAAGTCACGAGAATCAACATTGTGAGAAATTATACAGTACCTCCCTTTATCAGTAAATAACAACTTAGCCATTTTTGAGGACACATCTGCACTTATTGCAAGTAGACACAAAGAGGTACCTGTTGTGATCAGAGCTCTCACATTGCTACAGCTGCAAAAAGTGATTCCTGTTGGCTGTGGTGGTTGAACAGGCAAGTATGAACCAGAGAGGATTAGAGGAATATGTATGTGTAACCTCACAATGTATAGTAATGTTAATTACAATTTCTTTATACTGTATTTTTAGAACTCCATCATTCATAATTTCAAATAAAGAATAAATGAAACAGTATTTTTAGTACTAATTTATGATGGAAATCTTTTGGACTACCAATGCCAAAAGTCAAGTATCCAATCCCTGCATGTGAATACAACACAGATGACCTGGATGCAATGATTGTAGCTGTGCTGATCAACGTGCATTCAATGATACATAATGCAGCCATACCAGCCAAAGTGGAAAAAGGCAAACAACCCACTACAACATCTGCTGATACCAGCAAAGACTGGATCTACTTTCATTCCAGATAGAAAGATTATAAGGAGGCAACAAAGATTGTTGACAAAGGACTAATTGTTCAGTTACTGAGGTGTTGTGATGACACATTGCATAAGGATCTTGCATGATCATAGGACAGTTCACTGACTGAGAAATCAGAGGCTGAACTACTTGCAGCAATTCGTCAGTTAGCTGTAAGAGAAGAGAATACAATGTGTGATGCTAAATAACATGTCTCAAAATCATGAGGGACCTGTTTGATTGTTCAGTGCTAAGCTTTGTGGACAAGCTGGTGTGAGTAAATTCATTCTAAAGTGCAATAACTGTAATCATGAAGTAAATTATACTGATACAATTTTACATGACGTTCTTATCCAGGAAATTCATCTTACTTAGAGCTGAAAACCAGAACATGACTTTAGAAGAAGTGTTCAAGCTTATTGAAGCTAAAGAAGCTGGCAAATGCTCAGCATCCAAATTATTGGACTCACAGGGTGCTGAGGCCATAAGCTTATTCATCACAACAGGAATTGCACATAAACTAGGACATAGGAATTCACCCCAAAAAGGTCTGACTAACATAATTTGCACTCATACTGCAGTAAATCTGACCATCGTATTATGAGTACCTGTTCAAGTTAGACAAAAAATATATGCTGCATATGGTCAAACATGCTTAAAATGCAACCATGCTAACCACTTGTCCACAATGTGCAGGAGTTCCACAAGGAAACTGTGAATTCGAATAAATGACTCCAACAAGACGTGTGTGTGGAGAAAGAATTTATTTGGCGACCTTCGAACACCACGTGGTGATAATCAATTGTCCCTCCCCCGCATTATTGCCTCAATCATACCTCACTCATGGAGAAGATACAAGAGAGACAACTTCACGTTGATTAACAATTCTTCCCCTTTTTTCTTTTCTTTCTTCTTTCAGATGACTGTCTGAAAAAGAGAATTAAAAAAAAATTTTTTTGAATTTATTGAACAGATGATTCCTTGGGCTCTGATATAAAGCCAAGGATTTTAAATGATGGTACTCCTTTTTTTGTCAAGGAGTCTGCAACTTGTTCATCAGTTGGTATCCAAGAGAACTCTGCAATTTCCTTTCTGTCCAACATTTCTCTCAAAATGGCCATCTCACTGCGAAGTTTCTTGTCCAAAATCTGTGTTGATGAATGTACTGAGTCATAGAGACAGGAATTGTCAGTTTTGCATATGATCTTAATGTTCCCAGTTTCATCTTTTAGTTGCAGTAGTTCCAATAATAGTTTTCTGTAAAACAGGCAGGCTTCTGACATGTCAACCATGGCTAGAGTTTCAGCAGCCAGTGTACTTTTGACCACCCTCCTAATGCGCTTGGATTGCCATGTGATGGGCATAAATTTATTATTATTTCCTACCAAAAAGATTATATAGCCTCCTTGTGATCCCTCATCTGTCAAATTAGCGAAAGAAGCATCACTATAGACAACAATTTTTAAATGCTCCAGGTTTCCTAAGTCAGGGACGTCTATCTGTGATTTTTCCTTTTTTGCTTTCTTAACTACTCTATTGGTTTGTTTTATACATTCTACATTTTGTTGTTTTAGAATGGAGCTTAATGCACTAACATCATAACTTAGATCAGGTCTGGTTTGGGTGGCCAGCCTGTTAAGTTGACCAATAACTTGCCTGATTTCAGTAATTTCAGTTGAGGAAATTGCATCTTGAAGGTTCCTGCCTGCTTCTACTGGAATATATTTTAATTTCTTTACATACTCATTCTATCCAAGTTTGATATTCTCATTATTCTTTTTTATCTAATCCTATGTATTGGAACTCAGCAGTTTCTTCGGTTTTAACTACAAATACATGACAAAGCCTGTCTATAACTCTGCTCTGAAAGATCTCTGATCCTGCAAAGCAAAAATCATCAACATGAACAGCAATTATGCCTTGCAGTTTGTTTCCAAAATGCCATGTAAATATTGCTTGATCATATTTTGAAGCTATTGCTCCTGACTTCATAAATTCCTCCTCGAGTGTTAGGTACCAGGACCTAGAAGCATCAGTCAAGCCGTATACACATTTTGAGAGTTTCCAAATATGGCCCTGAGGTACATTGGCTTCTTTAGGAGGATCCAGATAAACCAGTCGATCCAACTGTTTGCACTGCAGGAATGCTGTCTTTATGTCCATTGATTTACACATCCAATGGTTAGCTGCCATTTTTGTAGGAATGTGCTATACGTGTTCTAACTTGGTGATGAAGTGCATGTCTTAGTTTCTCCGAGGACTCACATGCAATGAATTGTTTCCTGGCATTTAGGTTATCTGCAACAACTTCACTGGTGGAAACACCTTCTAATGCAGGAAGCTTGTCATTTAGAAAAGCAGATAGGTTGGGATTTCTGCCAAAAACAAGTTGATTGGGACTGTATCCATGAATACTGTGAAGTGTATTTTTGGCACTTACTGCCCATGCAAGTGCTACCTCAAAACTACAATTGGTATCTTCTATGGTTTTCTTTACCATTTCTCCCAATATCCCATTGTGTCTTTCATTTAACCCATTGCTCCAAGGACTTTCAGCAGCAGTGGTATGTACCACAATGTTTAGATTTTGTGCCATATCTCTAAATGACTGGTTATTAATCTCTCTGCCATTGTCAGTGAGAATAAATCCCGGGGTTCCAAAATATGCAACCCAGTGCTTGAAGATGGCATTAATGATGTCAGAACTTTCCTTACTAGGAATCCTGACTCCAACACTGTATTCTGTACCGTGATCAATTAGGTGCCGTACCTTGTTACCATTAATTTCTTTGATGTCCATGGCAATGCTCTCATTGAAATAGGTTCCTAATGAGAATCCAACAATGGGTCTAGGTTCAGCCCTTTTGTACCTCATGCAAATTTCACATGAATTAGGAAGTTCTTGTAGAATTTTAATAAATTCAGAATCTTTCATTCCAGCATTTCTCACTAAATCTTTTTGCTGCTAGGATGACTGAATTGTCTATGCAACTTTGTGGCAATTTAAATTTTTTCTAGTCTATTTTTAGTAGCAATTTCTTTAATAAATAAAATCTGCTTGAACTTACCTTGGTCTGGTAGAGGCCTGCTAATAGGGATGTGGTAGTGACCAGATGAAGTACACTGAATTGGGACTTTTCTCCCCAGCATGGTGACAGTGTCATTCTCAAAATTGAGGCATGTCCTGGCTCTCTTCATGGAATTTTTGCTTAACAGAAGTGGTATGTCTGAGTCCACAATGTCAGTTACGATAGTGACTTCAACGCCGGCAATGACACACGGTAGAGTGACTTTGTAGATGGATTTGAGTTTGTTTCCATCACCAAACTTATATGTTCTCACTCCATCACAAACTTTTATATTTTGTTTTTGTTTTTCTGGTATGGTTTCAAGAAAACTCTCGTACCATTTCTTTCCACAAACAGTACTAGAGGCACCAGAATCTAAGACGGCTGAGCCTAGTGTTTCACCCAGAAACGTGCTAGCGCCATCTTCCCCCTTTTGCTGACTCATCAGCACAAGGTTGGAGACGAGTATGTTTTCATTGTCTTCCTTTTTATGCAAAGTATCTTCTGCGTATGGACATTCGCGAGCCCAGTGGAATTTGCATCCACATGTGAAACATTTAGTGGTGTTGCCTTCAGGTCCTAGTGGGTTTAAATTTTTATCAGTGGAATGTGTTGAATTTCTGTTACAACCCCTCCTGCCACTACCTCGCCGATCAGAAAAGCGAGTAGTAGTTCTGTTTGGACAACGATTGTAAAATGTCCCACTAGATTACTCCTCCTGGTTATCCATGCTGAAAGCAACATCCATTTCATTTTTCACCACGACTGGAAGAGTGGTGAGTGACGAAGCGTCGCAATATTGTCTGTGCAGAATCTTCTTCAATTGTTTAGACATTTCGTTAAGACTAAGTTCCTTAACCGTGGCTTTCACCAGCCGTTCATTCTCTGGGGTGAGACTTGCGCTTTTTAATGCCCTGTATGCGAGAACCGGTCTGGGCAGCGATATTTCATGTTCCTTTAATTTTGCAACATGACGATCGAAGCAGATAAGAAAATCACCAATCGAATCGGTACTCTGTCGTCGTTTGTATCGCTCAAAGGATTCATACGCTGTAAAAGACGCCTGGTTTGCATCTTCCAAGAAAAGTGTGTCCAGTTTTTGGTATAATTTTTCCATGCCATCATCGGCATTTAGGAGAAAGAAGTGCTAATGAATATTGTACGTGAGACAGTTGATGGTGCAGATATGTCAATGAACAATGGTAATGATACATTCAATAGAGCCAACACTGCAATGGACATTGAAGGTGATACATTCATGAAGTCCATTTGACTGCATGACAACAATCATGCCATCAAATGTCGTTGCCCCAAATGAGAACCTCCACTTGTCATGCCTACCAAATTTTCATTCCATGTTATGGAAGAACATAATATGGATCTTCAACAGTACCTACAAAATCAGTACAAATCAAGTACATTTAACACATGCAAACACCAGGCTTTACCCCTTATGAAAGGACCCCCTGTACAGCTTATAGTGGACCCTCAGGCCAAACCCTTTGCTCATCATACACCTGTTCCTGTCCCCCTTCATTGGCAAGGTGAAATTAAGTTGGTTCTTGATCAGGATCTTAAACTAGGTCTATGGTGCCATTGTATGGTGGCACATGCAAAGAAGAATGGCACACAGTCAACTTTCAATGCTCATGCTATCTGGGAAAGCTATCACACACAGTCCCCACTCCATCAAGCCCAATCAGTACCACATGGAACTGAGAAAACAATCTTCAGTGCTTGGAATGGATATCGTAGTGTTCCTATTCATCAGGAGGATAGACACTTCACTACTTTCATCATGCCTTCGGATAGGTATGAATATACCCGGTGATTTGATGAGATTGTGAGCACCGTTCTCAAAAAAACAAAGTGCATGGATGATACTCTTCTCTGGGAAGGCAATATTACAGAGAGCTATTTCCAGGCATATAAATGGCTAGAAATATTTGGAAACAATGATATCACTCTCAACCCTGATAAGTTTCTATTTGCCCAGGATAATGTGAAATTTGCTGGTTTTAACATCACGATAAATAGTATTTGACCTCACAAAAAATACCTACATGCCATCCTGGATTTCCCAACACCAAAAAACATCACTGACATGTGATCTTAGTTTAGCTTGATGAACCAAGTTTTATATGCATTTAGTATGACAAACTGGATGTTGCCACTCCATCATTTGATAAAAGCCAAGTACACCCTTCAAATGGGATTCAAGCCTGGATGACCTCTTCCAGGAATCCAAGATTATGATAATCAACGAGATAGAAAATGGCGTACACATATTCAACCTGTGTAAGCCAACATGACTAGCTACAGATTGGTTGAAACATGGTATAGGGTTCTGGCTCTTCCAAAAACATTGCAAATGTGAATGAACTCTGCCATTTTTGCAGTACAGAAGGTTGGAAACTTACTTTCGTTGGAAGTAGATTCACAAGCACCTGCAGAATCTGAAAACTCACTGGTCGAAAGAAAGGCATTAGCAGTCATGGATGCTCTCAAAAAAGCCCCCCGCTACTTTGGGCTCAATTATGACAACCTTGTCATCACAGTCAACCATAAATCTTTGCTGAAGCTTTTAGGGGACAGATTGCTTGTGAACATTCCTAATGCCCAACTCTGTAATCTAAAGGAGAAGAGTTATAATGTAAAAAGTTCAAAATGTTATACATACCAGGGGAAAAGCAGTGTACACCAGACACTGTTTCCTACAACCCAACTGGGACCCAGAACTTGAGGTGCTGATCGATGATGTTGCAGAAAATTAATGACACTCATACTATAAATCTGCCATCATTGATATACTCCAAGCATCATACCAACTCTGTGGATGGGGCTCCAGAGTCCACATTAGAGTTCAACTTCTAGTCATCTGCAGCATGCTCAGTGAGTAACCTAATGTGCAACAAGGGATAAAATTTGCACTGCTATCTCTAGTGATGAAGTCATGCATCAGTTAGTTGAGATGATAGAGGCAGTTATCCCAGACTAACACAATGACATAGCACTCTCTCTACAAGAATACTATCCATTCCAGGAACATTTATCTACAGGGGAACTTGACACAGATGCCTTTCAGCATGCCTTTCAGCATGCCTTTCAGCATGCTATTCTTCAATACAGGAATACCTCTGATAGATATACAAAACTTTCCCCAGCTGTGTATGTTTATTGACAAGCCATAAAGATTTTATCCTTATACTACCCGGTCATTACAAACCTCATGATACATGGCTGGACATCCTATCTCTAAGGGAAGCATGTTAAAATAGAAGAACGCCTCAGAGAGCATACAGAGTATCTTCCACAACTCAGGGTTGGTGATTTAGTCAGAATTCAGAATCAGACCAGCCACCATCCTCTAAAGTGAGACAAAACAGTATGGGCCATAGAAGTACATCAATTCGACCAATATGCTGTCCACATTGATGGGTCTGGAAGGATAACACTGTGCAACAGGAAGTTTATCCACTGTGTTATAGACAAGCGTATGGTTGCAAGACAGAAATACGACAACAGCGGAAATAGATTTACATGATTTATTTCAATAGGAATGTGTGGTTTTGGGACAGCTACCTTGTGGTATAGTTCATAAGCCGGCTGCTGATCCGGGTTGATCTCTCATAGTAGTTCCCACTGGTTGGCGTGGCGTTCCTCCTGCTGACTGCTGCTGACTGCCCAGGCTGACCGTGACAGATCTCTTCCCCAGCCTCCCGTCGACTCCTTTGTACTTCCCCATGTGACCCTTTTTATGGCGTTTTTTATGTCTTAATGGGCTCGAATAACGACACGAGAATAATTTGGAGGGAAGCATTTTTATTGGTCAAAAAATAGAAGCACTTTGAAATATTATTTTATTTTTCGACCGGAACTCGTGTATCGGGCCTATGTGTAAACAACGATAATGGTCATTTTGTGACGGGGCCTTGTACCGTTCACATCCGACTCTCGCTCTTGAGTATGTTAGATTATTTGCCTGCAAATCAGCCAAGGTATGTCTTATTTTATTTCATAACAACTGTTACACTCCAGTATATGAATCTCCAGTATGATGGACTGTTGTCACCAATCTACAGAGCACACACAGACCTAATGTATCTCAGTTGAATGTTCCACTAATGCTGACAAAAACACTGTTCCACCCCCTGTCTCACCAACATCAACAATAACTCACCAGTACGTGCTTATATACAGTCCCCGTCTGGGGCTATTAATCACCCAGAATATGACAATGGTCAGAAAATACCATGACCAGTGAATGCTCCATGTACATCATCTCCATTGATCGGTACCAGCAACCACTGTTTCTCCAACAATGCAACAGCCAATAATGCGCATACCTACAACTGCAATTCCACCATGTTCAATGTGACCTAATGTAAAATTGGAGTGACTACAGGATTATGTGCAGCTAGTAATGATGTAGGACAAATGAAAACAATGTTCATTATTTGATACATGAGTGATTTTATTGAATACATCACCTTAATTCACTATTCATTTTTAAATAGGTGTTTCACAAAATATTGGACTCTTACAGGTTTTTCAATAGCAAACCACATTTTATGTTTTGTCATGATATAAAAAAAATTACGTTCAAACCTCAATTATGAAACAAACAGTTATCAGGAACTTTCAACATTAACGTCAGCTATTGTTAATTCTTTGAAAGAACTTACCAATAATTCAAGTGTGAACCAGAGAGAAGATTAGAGAAATATCTATGTGTAACCTTGCAATGTAGAGTAATGTTAATCACAATTTCATTATACTGTATTTTCAGATCTCTATCATTCATAATTTAAATAAAGAATAAACAAAACAGTATTTTCAGTACTCATTTAATGATTGTGGTTTTATCTGTAATTTAAGAGAAAGCACAAAAGCCTTGATGCTTATTTTCACCTAAGAAGAAACTTCAGAGGCAATAGGAAGATTGAAGATTTAATTCCAAGGGGCATTTTTAAGAAAATATCAAAATGAATTCCAATTAGCATGCTAGTAGCATAAAGCAGTCTTGTGGATACAGGGTTCATGCTTAATAGACAAGTCAAAGGAAATATAAACAGACAATCTAGGAGAGTCAGGAGAGAAGGTAAGGTAAAGTCAAATAAGAAGGCATGTTGGTCAGAATTATAAGGGAAATGAGTAGGAAAGTTTATTTCACAGAGAGATCAAGCAACATAAAAATTAAGTCTGAATACTGGCAACATCAATAGTATTAAAGTGATGATGCCACTTGGCATTAAAATCATACAACAAAAAGATGTTAGCAGCTGAATGTAGAGAAAAGCCATTTCTACACCTTCAGATATTTTGGAAAAACAGCTAACAGAGTATAATAATGAGAATCAAAAGCATATGAACAAATCATCCAGAGAATCAAGAGATGATTCCTTTGCCATTTGGAAGATTTTCATAAATATAAACCCCAAAGCCATACATGTGTACTCTAGAATCCCTTCAACAAAAAGGAACATAGCCTGTAACAGCGAACCCATTGGTAGCAATAAAAGAGTCTAAATTAGTTTCACAAAGTGTTAAAATATCTGAAGAACATTTCAAGAAAAAAGATCCTATGCTACAAAAATTTACATGAATATTGGAGAAGAAAAGGTTGAAAGGAGTAGGTGATTCTTTGTTTACTTGTATTTCTTTTAATTGTAAATGTTATAAGTAAATTAGTTTCATTTTTAAGAAGAAAAGGGCCCATCAGAAGTACATGCAGAGACACCTATCTATGTATGACATGGCACTGCAAAAACCTTGATATTATGTGACTGCTGACCAGAGCAGCCTCTAGTCAGAAATGATATCAAAGAATTCAGGCTCCTTTCTACCAATCAGGAAGCAGCAACCAGGTTGAAGAGGAATTTAATAAAACCCCTATGAGGGTAAATTGGGAGTTAGATATTAGAGAATTTAACATTCTAGAAATTCATGTGGTTTCAAGTACATACTTTTAGTTACAGTTGATAATTACGTAACTGGGAGTGCATAGTTAAGTTTTGACTAATTATAAGTTAAGATAACTTATACTATGCAAAAAACTTGGGAAGTATTACCAGCAAAAAAAAAATTCAAATAAAAAATAAACCTACAGAATGCACATACACATGTACCAGTGACCCTTCTATTTGATCAAAAGTCTATTTTTTTATAAGCTGACATCACTTAAGAGAGGAATTGTCTATCAAAATTTATACCTATTATACCTTCACTCCTGGGTATGTGAGTTGTGAGGAGGTCCTCACACCAATAGAATACATGATTAACTGACAAAAACATATTCACTCATACAGGCAGATTAAGAAACAAAATTCCAAGCTTTCCTACAAATTAGAATGACTTTCCATTTTTTTATAATTAGGGTGCATCAGTTTAACTTAGAATAAGTTAATTGTGTGTTTATTTTTGTTTATACAAAGATGATTGCTTTGTTATTTTTCCAAATTCCTTTATGTCTAATTTTAATTGCTGGTTGATGACATGGTTAAGGAAATTATTGTTTGCTTTATGTTGTTTAAGTCTTTATAGAATAATGTGCTCAAAGAAGGAATTATTTTGGTACAGTTAACCATTATTTTATATCTGTGAAGACATTAACTTTTGTAACTGAGAAGACAAATTTTTGCTTGTTTTTTTATACAGTGTAGGAGTAAAATTATGACTTAGCATCAACTAAAATGATGAGGAAAGGGATTCTGTTATTAATGTTGAGTTCATAATTAAAGTGTAGGACAGTTATTTTTTAAGGTTTTCTTAATCATCTAGGTGTATTCATTTACTTAATTTTCTTAAATTGGAATTAACACTAGTTTATTCAGACAAGCCTTTTATTCAAAATTTCATTTACTATCCTTTTGGTGTTTATTGCAGTTTAACTATCACACTAACAAATCATATTCTATCGAAACAAATCAAAAACTGACTATACAAAGCAATTGTTTTTATTCAGATTAACATAAAAAAAATTAAAGAACCAACTTTGTTTTAGGTATTAGATACAATCTATTTAAAATTATTGATAAACTTGAATGTATTCTATCTACATACTCATACACTTATTTCAAAATGAATACCTTGATCATAGAATTTATTTAAAACTTTGTAACAATCAAGTCATTTTTGGTAATAAATATTCATTGATTACTAAACAAAAATCTAAGAATTACATTGATTTTGCTGTTCATATTTGTCTCAGTCATAATTCTGTCTATTTTTGTTGGTTAAACTGTTCATTTTAAACACTTATGAAATATTTTCAAATTTTCAAATTTTCTTTGCGCAATGTTTCTGTTGATTTGATAATTTGATATTTTGCTTCCATGTAAAATTTTAAAATTGAAGGAAATACAAAACTATTCTGATGAGAATAAAAGCAAATCTGTCTTTTAAAATAATTTTAGAATAAGAAAGAATTTCAAAAATAATTAGTGCTTTTTTTAATTGTTATGACCATTAAAGACATAGGTGATCCTAGTTCCCACAGATTCCTTTTCTTTTCATTATCTTAGATTAGAATTTTCCCTATCTATGACTGGTCTACTCTGCTATTTACCCCATACCTTTCTCAATTTGTGCAAAATTGAATGTAACAATATTGGACAGAATTTGAACTCAACTTGTTGATTCCACTTTCCAAAATCATGACCACTATGTTAGGTGCACATTAAATTACTACACTGAGCAACCAAATTACTACACTGGGTAACCAAATTACTACACTGAGTAACCAAAATATTGTGAATTAAATATTAAAATAAACAGACTGATCATATAAATTCTTTAACATTAGCTTATATTTCATATAATTTCTAACATAAACAGTGGGACATTATCTCAAGAGTTAAAAATCTCACAAAGCAAAACACATGAGAGCATAACATCAACTGTCTTTTAAAGTTGATTTTATTATATTTTGAATAAAAAAATTTCACTGCATTTTTAACTGAAGTATTCTGAATGACAAAGTTTTGAATTTTAAATATTTATATTTTTAATCTTTGAAATGTATTTATAGATATAATTTATTTTTAGTTGAAAAAGTTTGCATGATTTTAAAGAAATGTATTTTTGTTTTGTAATTATTTTAGACTGAAATGATAGAAAATTTAGCTAAATAAATAACTATCTCTAATATCATCTGGTGATATACCATCTTTGGATATTTGATATCCTAGGTATGAAATTTTTTCACAATTAAACTCACATTTATCATGATTAATTGTTATACCCATGCTATTTAATTTTCTCAAAATTTGCTCCATTTTACTTTTGAGCTCTTCTTTACTGTGTACACCAATGCCAATGCCATCCTGATATACAATTATATTTTGAATCCCCTCTAAAACTTTTTTAGTGGCTTTTTGGAAAATGTGACTTGACATTTTTATTCCAAATGGCAAATGAGTTCATCTTAGTAATTCAATAGGGATGTTCATTGTGGTAACTTTTTTAAAACTTGCTATCAATTTTTATCTGATTATATGCTGACTTAAGGTCAACTTTAGCAAAGTATTTCATTCTAGAAAACTCATGGTATACTGTTTCAATGTTTGGCAATGGGAACAATCTGGGGATTCACGCCCACCTTATAATCGCCACAAATTCTTAAATTTCCATTGGGCTTACATATCGCCACAATGGGTGAAGCCCAATTGCTACCACCCTGGCTGGCTTTTTCTAATATTCCTTGTTCCATCATTTTGTTCAGCTTAGCAACCACCAAAGGTATCATGTGAACAGGAACTTTTGGGGCTTGAAAATACATGGGTTGACTACTTTCTTATCCCCTTAATAATCCAACACCTGGTTTTACAGACTTCATAGAATTTATCAGCTTTGATGTATTCACTCTTAACACATCAATTCCTAAAGGACTGTGGTTTTTAATGTTTTCCACCACTATGATGGTTATTATCTCAAATCTCTTTTTGGTTTCAAATGTGCCTTCAAAGCATCCTAAAATTTTGATGATTGACCCACCAAACTGTGTCAACTGGAGATTACTTATCTTTAATTTTGGTCTACCCATTCTTTCCCAAGAATTCCTCGGTATCAACACAACATCACTTTCAGTATCCACCTGCATGATTAAAGTTACTCCATTCAACTTCACCATTTCCCTACTTTTATTCTTTGTATTTCTCAAATACTTCCATATTTTCACTCAGAGGATCCATATTTTCCACTCACATTTCAACCATGACTGCACAAAAGCTGAAGATGCCTTTGGAATTAGAACATGCACCAATATACCTTGAGTATTACAATGTCTGTCTCCAAGCATAAAGAATAACAAGCCTAGTTATGAGGAAGTAAATAAAGCTATAAAAAGTTAAAGAATAATAAAACATCATTTGACATTTATGCTGAAATTTTAAAATAACATACCCTCCCCACATATTTAGAAAAAACTTTCAAAATTTAAAGGAATTCTGGAATCAGAAGTGCATCTCCAAAAAGTGGGGGTGTATCATGCATTAATGCACTATGAAAATAAAGAGGTAAATCCCAAGACCCTCACAGTACTCTGAAGTATTTCGATTAGATCCATTATGGTAAAGATACTACTGAACATTTTTTAACTAAGCTTTCCTTGTTCTATGAAAATCAACTCATCATGACTCAGTTTGGCTTTCAGTCTGGTATAAGATGTAATGATAGTATATATGTTATCAAACAACTCCAGAAAATTGCTTACCTCTTCAATAGAAAATTCTTCATCTCCTCATACATTATAAACTGCCTTTCAAGCTCCAAACCCACTGAATGTCTAAATCTGATAGAAGAACTATGTTGGTCCACAAAGTCATACATGTCATACCCTAACACCAAAACGTTGAAGAAAATATTGTTAATAATAATAATAATAATAATAGTCCCAAATTAATACACTTAAATTATAAATAAATATATTAATACACAGGTCCATACTGCCGATTTTGTTCTCAGCTTCTTCATAGGAAAGTAAAACAAAATCACTCAAAGAAGCAGAGGATCTTAAAATTATTGGATAACAACCAAAATATACTGTTCACAGATAAACATTTATTTTAATAAATCAAAAATTACATGCATATTATTCCATGTGTTATGGTCCAAGTTCCTTGTACCACGGTGATGGTCCAAGGTAGAACCAATGAAGAATAACTTGAACACAGGTATGGAATAACACAGCTATATTACAAACAGAAATATGTACAAAGAAGTAGAAGTATTAGTAATGACTATCAGATTTGGTTAGAGTGAACTATGTTGTCTCGACAAGTATCACTATTCCAATGTCTTACAGTAATCGTCTGACTCTCGACTCTGACTGACTCTGAACTTCGATTCTGAACTCTGCTCCCCCTTAGGCACAGTATTTATGATGTCCGGAATAGTCCATTATTATTATAGGTAAGTTCCCATAATAATATGCTAAGTAGCAACAAAACAATGATAAACAAAGGATTTACTTACATTAATAATTTTGTCAGTCGATAGAATGTATCATTCTTTAAACTGACAACTTAAACTTCTTTTCTTTTCTTTTTTCAACCTTTTCCTTTTTTTTTACAATGAAAAACTTGTATTAAAATCTTTTAACAGTCAATTTCTTCAGATACTTTTATCTTCTTTCTTCCACAAATCCTTTTTTCTTTTTTCTTCAGATACATCAGAAATTCCTTTTCTCTTTTTTAGAAGCTGAAAGCAAAAATTAGAAAACAATGCCTAACCTAGGCTAAGATCAAATTTTAAAACAAATATCTATTTAAAATATTTTAAAATTTCATTTTAAATAGAGAATGAGGATGGGGCATCGAACGACTCTGCCAAATAAAACGTTGAACATTTCAAACTTTATAAGTACTACAATGAGAGATGGGCACTGATCACTTAAACATTCCAAATGAATCTACTAATAGAAAACAGTGTTTCTGCTTCCATTCATGAGATCAATGTACATAGGACAAGGAGGTCTATGCTGATGACATAGGCATTCATACTTGGGACAAGAATGATCTTGAACAAACATCAGTATCCCCTACCAAGTGTTCCAAAAAGTAAGAGTCAAGATAAACTTTTCCAAAGCAGAAACAATGGTCTGGAATTGGAAACAGTGATGGCACATACCATGAATCCATCATAAAAATTCAGGATGTAGAATTAATAAATACTAAATAAATACAATATATTGATCAGTTACAACAAATTTAATATAGAAGATAAGAAAACTGAACATAGAACAGGCTGTGCTGAGAGTAATTTTGCCCAACACTACAAGCTACTTCAAAAGCAAAACATTAACCTAAAAACTAATGTTCTTAAATTATCTTGTCAGATCAAGACTTTCATATGGATGCCATGCATAGCACTAGACGCATTAAAAATATCTAAATTGTTGGTTATAGTCAACTGTTATGAAGTTGATATACACACAATAGTAGTAGTCATCACAAGTGACACTCTTCCCAGTCTATCTCGAGTTCTGCCTATATATAATGGTATGGTTATGCTAATTAGTATTAACCTAACAAATCCCACTACACCTCCCAAAACCTTTTAGGTTTAACTCCCTGAGTTGACCTATTGCTTCTCCTACATACCCTCCCCCTTTCACTGGTTTCAAGAGGATTTCTCATTATAGGAGATCTCAACCTACTTCTTTCTTCTTCAATCTCCCATGTTTCGTTCTCTGATTCCTCAGAAAACCCTTGAGCACTCATTGTCTCTTCTGAACCGTTATCTTGTTCTTCTCTATCCTCATTTAACTCCTCAGTATCTTCAGTCTTCATGGTTTTGGCACAATCTTAGTTGGTCAGCGTCCGCCAATTGACCTCTACCATTCTTGAAAACCAACACTGTATTCTGCCCCTTCTACATTGCAGATCTTACTTTTTCTGGCCCCTCTTCTCCGTTTCTCTTGTACCATACATTCTCATTCGTTGAGTATGACATTATTAATGGTGCTCTAATTTGTCTTCCCATTAATGTGGATGGACTTTGTAATCTTCTGGCATGAAGTATTGTCTGATAATAACAATCTTGGTAGAAAATTTTCGATTCTTTCATGCTGTGGGGAGAAGGCTTTTAAACCCATTTTTATGGTTTGCACTGCTCGCTCTGCTATTCCATTTGATTGCAAATAAGGAGGGGTTTTATATGGTATGCATCCAATGTTTCTTAACCATGAACACAAGTTTTCATTGCAAAGCTCTGGAGCATTATCTGTTACCAATGTCCTTGCTATTTACTATTCATAAAATTTGTTGTACTGTATCTGATTTTCTATCCTGAACCATTAAATCTTTGGGACATGCGGAAAATGCATTCACCAATATCAGACACAATCCTATACCATTCACATGTGCATGGTCCATGTGAAACCCGGACCAGGGTTCAGTTTCCTTTGGCCACAAATGTGTCTTGTTCTGTCGAAAAAAATTTTATCTCCACACATTTAGGACATTTATTTACGTACATCTCCATGTCACGAGTGTGACCAGGCCACCAGTCTTCCAATTTTACACATTTTTGTGTATCAGGTATTCTGCAATGCACATCATCATACACGCTTTTGATTACCTGTCTTCTACAACTTTCTGGTGGTAACACCAGATCTCCGTTGCAAACTACGCCATTCTCTATTGTCAATTTATGTCTGATCTCTTTGAACGGTCTTTCCGCTTTAGAACAATTACTCCATTTGTTGTTCCTTATTCTCTCTATGATCCTATTCAATATTGGATCTTGTACAGTCTCCATCACAAGTCTATTAATGGGCAATACATCAGTCTCCACCCAATGTAAAATTCCATGTTCCACTTTCTCATTTTTCTCGTGTTGTCCTTCCTCAAACTGTAGTCATGATAATGCATCTACATGTAGAATCATGTTTCCTTTAACATATTCTATTTCGTAGTCAAAGGCCATCAACTTCATTGCCCATCTTGGTATCCTTGAGGATGTGACCTTCGTCAGTTCTTTTCTGGGATCGAATATAAATTCTAGCTCTGATCTGAGCAAAAACTTTTTCCCTAACAAAAATTCTCTTGCTCTGGTCATGCTCCATACTGTAGCCAACATTTCCTTTTCAATATTTGAATAGTTCTTTTTGGCTGGAGTTAATTTCCTGAAAAGATATATCACTGGGTGTCCTTCCTGTGACAAAATTGCTGATACAAACTGTCCATTCACATCTGTTGTTAACGTAACTTCTTTTTTAGGGTCAAAAATCTTGACAACCAGTTTCTTGGATAATGCTAACTTCAATTCAACAAAGGCCTTTTGGTGAAACTCCTTATTTTTTTTGTAAATCAGCAAAAGTCTCAATTCTTTCTGAATATTTTGATAAGAACTTGCTATAAAAATTAGCTAATCCAAGAAATGATTCTTTCTGAGTCATGCCTGCATTTCTGAATATACTCATTACCATTTTAGTTTTCTGTTTTAATTCTTCTTCATTATGGGCGGCTAGTCCAATATCATCCTGGTATATTATTATATTTTCTACTTTTTCTTCCTTTCTACCTTTTCAACTTCAAAATGATAATAATCAACTTCAAAATGGACTTATTTTCAGGTTAAAAAATTAATCAACTCCAAAATGGATTAATCAACTTCAAAATGGATTAATCAACTTCAAATTGGAAAACAACTTCAAAATGAGAAATAATCAACTGCAAATTGAATTAATCAACTTCAAATTGAGAATTAATATAATACTAATAAATTTAATATTTATTCTTTTATTTTTACTTAAAAGGGATATAAAAAAAAATATAAACATTCCTAAGAAATTTATTTAAAAGATTACATCATCTAAGTTAATTACAGACGGAAGTAATCTCTGTATTCCAGATATGAAGTTAGTGCAAGTCTCAGGGGAAATATTATTAATTGCCTTGGAGATCATCACTTCTAACTTGCTGAGGCAGAATTCTTTAGTAGTTAAAGATCCCTGGCCATCACCTCTTAAAATCCCAACAATTGAGTCTGCCATACTTCTTTTTACATCAACTTTAATGACTGACCAAACCTTTTCAATGGGATTTAACATCGGACTATAGGGGGCAAGTCTGAAAATTTGGTGTTGCCTAAATTCATCCTCCTCCACAACTTCTTCAATTGAAGTATGACAAGGAGAGTTATCAATAACTAAGACAACTCCCCTTTCATAAATTTCATTTGCCTTTCTAAGGCACTCCCTGGTCCATTCTTTCGCATCCTCTTTTTTGAAAGAACCTTTTTTAATTTTATGATGAATTAATCCATTATTACTAATACATCCAATAACATGGATGTTATTTCCCCTGGAGCCGGCCGCGACTGTAGTGCACCTCATGTCTTTTTTAGAGCGACCTTCTCTTCTTGAAATATGGAGATTAAAATTGGTTTCATCCATATAAAGAATTGGCACACTTTGGGACTGAAATTCTAATAAAGCTACTGCATAATCCTTACGTTTCGCCTTATTGACATTATTGGCAGCTTCTGGTTCATAATGAACCACTTTTAAAGTAAAGGCCATGGAATCCAAGTGCTTTCTTATGCATTCTTACGTCACACGAACCTCATACTTTTTTACCAACTTATTTACAATGTATTGAAGAGTGACCCTAGGAGAGTTTTCAATTAATTCGGCCCTAAAATTCTTATGCTCCTGCGTAATTTTATATTTTCTTGCTCCTCCCCTAGAGTCACTCTTATCAGCACCCTGGTCTAACCAACGGTAGGTACACTGTTGGCAGAGGCACACCAATTGTTCTTGCCAGGTCTTTCCAATTTCCTGCTGCAGCATGTGCAGCTAAAATCTGGGCCTTTTTTTCACCAGCCACAGTTTTCTTGAGGTAAGTCCTCTTTGGAGCTGTTGCTAATTCTTCTTCAGCTTCTTTTGTAGAGGTTTCTCCAGCATCATCATCAATCATCATTTTTGCCCATACGGGACTTTCTCCTCCTACTTTTACTGTAGGCTCACCCAATGCTTTCTTGGCCTCTAAGTTGTTTGTATTTTGGTTTTTTCTTCATCTATATAATGAAGATGAACAGTCAATTTCCTTACTCATGGGGTAAGTTAATTGAAAAAGTAATTTTCAATTTACCAAAAAAAGTATCTCAATTTGAAGTTGTTTATTCTTATTTTGAAGTTGATTGTTTTTAGGTTTTTGACATTTTCTCAATTTGAAGTTCCATTTTGAAGTTGATTAATCCATTTTGAAGTTGAAAAGGTAGATTTTCCATGTCTCTCTGAAAAATCAAACTAGCTGTCTTAACTCTAAATGGTAAGCGAGTCCACCTCAATAAGCCTATAGGCAAGTTTACTGTCATAATTTCTTTGAATTTGTTATCTATCTGGATTTGGTTGTATGCATTCTTTCAATCAATTTTAGCAGAATATTTCATTCCTACAAAAGAATGTAATATGTTTTTGACATTTGGAATAGATTATGAATCTGAACAAATTTTGTGATTCACATCTACCTTGTAATTGCCACAAACCCTAACATCACTATTAGGTTTCCTTACGACAACAGTAGGAGATACCCATTTACTGCCTCCTGGTTCAATATGTTGAAGTATTCCTTCTTCTACCATTTTGTTTAGCTTCTCAATCACCATCAGTTTTATACGTATGGGAAGCCTACAACTTTGAAAATATGACGGCGTAACATTATTTTTTAGCTTAATGCTTGCTTTATAATTTTTTAATGTTCCTGTTTCAACACTACTAACATTGACCGCATTCAGTAATTGTGTACTATCAACACTTACTAAGTCAGTACCTATTAGGCCATGACTTTTTATACGGGTTCCATCGAATTGTTTTAATCGTACTGGGCTTCTTCTTAACTTCGGTCTCATTAATTTTTCATAAAAATTTCTAGGAATGAGAGTTACCTCACTTCCTGTGTTGACTTGCATCTTTAAATTTATACCATTCAACTTTATACTCTTGAACATATTCCTTTTCTTTTTCATTTCTATTGCAAAAACATCTGTTTGACTTTTTTTCTGTCCTGCACTATTTCCATATTTTTTACATTGTTGCTTTGTCATTTACTCACAACTTTGATTTTAATTTTTTATACATTTAAATTTTTTAAAATGATTCTTTTTTTACAATTATCGCATATCTTTCCTCATGCGGGACATTTTTTCTCTTTTTGACTCCTGTTCATAACTGCAATATTTGCATTTTGTTTTTGTTTTTTTCTTAATAGCACATATTTTCATCATTTCTTATTTATTTTTTATATTATATTTTTCAATCAGCTCGTCCTGATGTATAAATTCAATACACACTTCCAAATTCATATTATTGGATTGCAACCTCTCCAAAGTTTTAAGTCTTTGCGTAGTATCGTATAATCCTTCCACCAGTCAAAGCTGAATCAATTCCTCCTCTGTTGTCATTCCTTTTCATTCAAGTTCATTAAAGTCACAATACCTACTAGTATCTCTTAGTCTACTGAGATATTTCCTAATAGGTTCTCCAGACTCTTGTCTTAATGCTAGAAATTTGGTCCTTTCAGCAATGACCAATCTTTTTTTTTTGGTTGGATATACTTTAAAATTATGTCTTTAAAGTTTCAATCTCCTCCAGGTAAGTCATTAAGGATACTTGTTTAATGGCATTACACACCGCGGTGGCCATAAATAAATCCGTGATTTGTTTCTGCTTCTGGTCATCTGCTAATTTCTTCATTCTGCCTCAAAACAATTTAACCAGATAATAACCTCTTCAGGGTTTTCCAAATCCAACATAGTTTCATTTGGTGATGCCATTTTGTTATGAAGTTGATATTGTACTAGTCGTCACAAGTGACTTTCTCACTCTCCTTCAGTCTATCTCGAGTTCTGCCTATATATAATGGTATTAATTAGTATTAGCCTAACCAATCCCACTACAACAACATTATTGCTTTGCTTTTTCTAATGAACTCATGTATTCAAGGTAACATGGAGGAGACCTCATTGGAACAATTACCATGAAAATATTTATAGAAAAGACAGAGGAAAACCACATTTCAGCAATAAGAAAGTGACTGCAATTGAGATGCCAGTCAGGACCAATAACATTACAGACCCTTCTTTGGATTTTATGAAGACTCTTGATCAGGAGCACCAGTACTACTAGATTGGCAACTAAGTCTCATTGTTTTACTGTTTAGATGTAACTGTAAGTTCTATGCTAATTGTTTCTTCTCTCACACTTCTCACTTCTGGAAATCTCTTCCAGTCTCTGGCTTCTCTGCCGCTTAAAACCTTCAATAATTTAAATGCAATATCAATAACCATCTTCTTTCCTGACACCTGTACTTTTATTGCCCTTTCTCTTCACAAAAGTCTTCTGATCATATATCAATGGCATTATTGCCTTGCTTGGGGTGAAATTATTAAAAAATGCTTTATCAGTCTCAAGTCATAAAGTTGAGCTGATGAAGAATTGTTACAAATTCACATAATCACCATAAAAACATAAATCTTTCTAAGTTTCCACTTTATTTTTAATTTTCTACTGCTTTTCTAGTATGACTAAATCAATAATTTGACAACCATTTTGTTTTTATAATTTATAATTGTATCTTGTTCTCAAATTTTTCTGTCAACAACCATTTAATTTGTGCTCATAGCCTCTTTTGTATAGCTGTCAAAATAGGTCCCAGAATTTTACTGCTCTAGTCCAGTTAGTCATTTGAATTCTTTTTTTTTCTTCAGGACATTCACCAACTTGTCTGTTCATTTTTCATCTACATAATTTTATTATTGCCTTCTATTTTATTTACTTTGGTTTAATATATTTTATTTATTTTACTTTAATATATTTTTCTAAATGTCTAAGATTTGATTTGCTAGTCTGAAGAAACAAGTACTTCTTTTAATTTTGCTCCTTTCTTATAAATGTATGACATTTCATGTGCTGTCTTTTCTATCTTCTGAGTAGATCATGTTACTCTATCTTTGTTGTTTTGATATGATTTCAATTTTAGATATCTGTCTGCTATTTCTTCCTGTCATCCTTTCATTATATTCTGTGGGTGGCATCAATCTTTTTCTAAGAACAGTTATGCATTCTTTGAGACTAATTACTTATACTAACCTTTTTCTATTTGTATATAATCTATATCATCTCTTGGATGTAAGGTTTTGTATATAGTCATTAGTTTTCTGCTTTGTTTATCAAAGATCTATATTTTATCACTTTTTCAATTCAGGAATGGCAATAAACAGAGATACTGTCCAGATATCAACTCATGCTTTTTAGTTTAACCTGAAGGATTTTTTTCTTCACTTTTAGTAAAAAATCCCTGCTAATTTTTTCCTTTATTTTTATGTATCATTTTGGGGAATTCTGAATGAGAACAGTAAAATAATCATTAAACATTAAAAATTTCTTTCTTTTATATATTAATTGTTTTCCCTATTCATAGCCCAGGTCATATATTTGTCTACTCCAAACCATTATAAAATCAACTTTAATTATTCTTTGAGTTTGAAATTGTCCTTGAACAAATAGATCTTTTCCTAACATTTGGTAAATTGGTTTTCATCTTTATTTAGTATTTTTGTTAGCAAAGTCAAAGATATAATGAATAATAAAAAAAATTAAATTAATCAGCTTTTAAAAATCCTCCATCAGTATCATTTCTACAGGGACTTTATATTTTCACCAAGTTAGGTCAGTTTTTTGACAATATAATTACTATAATATTATCCATTCTGTTGATTATTATATTGATATTATTATTGCCATCCAGAATTTTATATTTTATAGTAATCAAGTCAATCTTTTCTTTAGTTTTACTTTCAAAATAACCATTTTATCTATATATAATATTTCAGCAGTGTTTTTCTTCCTCTGATAGTATTGTTGAATATTTTCTGGACCTACATAAATATACAATGGAGAAAATAAGTATTTCATTGCCTGATGATTTTCTGAGGTTGCCACCTTACAAAAATAGGAATGGTCTATAATTTTCAGAGGGGTCCATCTTGAAAGTGAGAGACAGAAATATAAAAAAATTCTAGAAAATTACATTAAATTAATTTTTGAACATTTATTTCTTTTTTTATTGAAAAAGTAAATATTTTACCCCCTACCAACCAGCAATTATTCAGGCCCCACAGACCAGTTATGTGACCAGGAGGCATATAGACTAGTCCTATTACTCAATTATTACTCCTAATCAAGTACTCATTACCTGTATAAAAGACACTATTTCAAGAATCCTTCAAAGAATCAAAATCTAATCTCTCCACAATGTGCAAGATGAAAGAATTGTCTAAGTACATCCAGGACACAATTGTGTACCTGCACAAGACTGGAATGGGCTACAAAACAATTGGTAAGCAGCTAGGTGAGAAGGAGTCAATTGTTGGCGTGATAATAAGAAAATAGTAGAAACATCAATTGACTATCAATCTCCCTCGGTCTGGAGCTCGATGCAAGATCTCCCATCATAGAGTGAACCTGATGATGAGAAACAATGTGAGGAAACAACCCAGAACTATGTGGCAAGAGCTTGTTGATGATCACAAGGCAGCTGGGACCACAGTCACCAAGATGACCATTAGTAACACACTATGTCATAGTGTAATGAAATCATGTAGTGCCCACGAGGTCTCCCTACTCAAGAAGGCACCATGTACAGGTCTGTCAGGAGTTTGAAAATGAGCAACTGGATGATTCAGAGCAGGGTTGGGAGAAAGTGATGTGGTCGGAAGAGACTAAAATTGACCTTTTTGGCATTAACATGACTCACCGTGTTTGGAGGAAGAAAAAAAAAGCTCACTTGGACACCATCCCAACCATTAAGCATGGTGGGGGAAACATTATACTTTGGGGCTGTTTCTCAACTAAGGGGACAGGATGACTACACCAGGTCAAGGGAAAGATGGATAGGGCGAAGTACAGGAAAATCTTGAGTGAAAATCTCCTTGCCTCAGCCAAGACTCTGAATATGGGTCATGGATGGATGTTACAGCATGACAATGCCTCAAAGCAACAAAGGAGTGGCTCAAGAAGAAGCACATTAAGGTAATGGAGTGGCCTAATCAGTCTTTGGACCTTAATCCTTTAGGGAATCTGTTGCCCAACAACAACCTACAACCTTAAGGATTTGGGTGAAATACTTTTTTTTTCAATAAAAAAGAAATAAATGTTAAAAATTAATATAATGTGATTTTCTAGAAATTTTTTATATTCCACCTTTTACTTTCAAGACAGACCTACCCTGAAAATTATAGACCGTTCTTATTTTTGTAAGGTGGCAAACTCAGAAAATCAGCACTTCCCCACTGTATGATCCAACAGAATGTTTCACATAAGAGACAGACATGTAATGAGTCTAAAGTACTCACTATCCTCTCATCCAACATATTGTTCTCTATAAATGCATTTCTACTTTTAGTAACTTAAGCATATGAATGCATTTAACTGGTATTTTTCATTTTTTTATTTCATTTTGTTCATGCTTCTGTTTATTCCTAATTAAAATCATGCTTTCATTTTTTTCTGTAATATGTGATAATTTTATTTTGTAATATGAGAATTTTTACCATTGATTAAACAAGTGCATCATCTATATTTACTTATCTACTATTTTGCCAAGATTTTACAATTTTCCACTAAATGCAAACTTAAAACATCTTCATTTTTGTATTTCTGTTTTAACCTGTCCTGTGGCATTTTGCTGAGAATATTCTATTTGAATTTGTTTTTTATTTATTTTTGTATTTCAATATTTTAATTTTTACAACAAAAATCAAGAACTTGTCTTATCTATTTAAATTTTACAACAAACATTGTTTATTTATTTGCTATTATAAAACATACAGTTTTTTTTTAATTTGCTGTCTTTTACATAAATTATTTATACCCTCATTTAATGTACATTTTGCAAATAAATTTTATCAATGTTGTACAGCATGTATAATTAATAAAAATATTTTTCAATGCTAACAAATTCTGTTTTTCATATTAAAATAAATAATGTATTCATCAGTGAGGATTTTTTAATATTATTGTGGAGTTCTTCTTATCCATTTGAGTTTTATTATTAGACTGGCTACTTCATTGATTCTTCTCATCTTTTTGTGTAATATTTGCACAGGAATTACAGCAAATACCAACTTTTATGTTTATCACTGTCATATTTTCTATAAGCATTGAAGCCAATAATAGGTATGTGAATCTATTGTGTATTCATGTGGTTATTGTTGTTGTTGTTGCTAGAGAGGTCAGTAATCTGAAGATGTTATCTTCCATTTGTTGTTTATGTCACTCAGGCAAGACAACTGTGCTTAGTTTTTTTTATGTCTTCTAAATGAGTTTTTCCTGCATTCCATAATTGACAGAAACTTGCAATTGGCATTTTCCATTTTTCTTGATGTGATGCATAAAATATTTTATGGCTCCATTCAATGAGGAAATATAAAAATAAGTGAATAAAACAAACAAAACAAACAATATCAAAGATCTGCAAACAGGAAAAGAATAGATTTTATTTTTTATTTACAAAATATGTTATTCATGGTATTTCACTACATTCATTATATTATACTCTACTGCAATTAGATCTCTTTCTGATTCATTCTGCACACTGGCTAGATGTGAATGTTATGAAGGCAGAGAACAAAATAACAAAAATCATTTTCTGTGCATAAGGCTCCACACATCATGTCTCATCTACAAAGCAAGCTCCAGCAGTAGCCAATCGTGAATGCTCCTGCTGGGGGGAGAAATGCCTCTGAGGACTACCAGACCCACTTAAAAGCAGGTCTCTGAGAAGAGCACCAGTCAGTCATGGCCCAGCAAGACCACCAGCCACCAAGCTACAAGCCTTCCTCATCATAGGACATTATGACTCTCCACATCTTCCTATCCTTTGTAGCTCTTAGCAATGTTTGTCTTTTTACTATCCCTCCCACCCCCTATTCTGCCATCTATATACAAAAGCTCGTTAGGTAGATTATGCACTGTTTCCTCTGTTCCACTTGCCTGTGAGTGTCAAATTCTCTAAGACTCCTTTCTTAATTATTTGCCCTAGAAATTTCAACTCATTCTGTTTCTAAGTACAATTGCTCCTTTTGTTTCCATTTTTAAAGCTTCTTTGTTGTTCACATGTCCCATTTGTTATATTCTCAGTATCTTTCTGTAGACCCACATTTTTGTTGCCTCAAGTCTCCTCCTCATCTGTAAAAAATTGTCCAGCATTCACTGCCATATAGGAGAATTTATATTACATAGTACTAATTTTTGTTTCTAATGAAATTGTCATGTTTCTTAATACTTTGAAATGAAGGAATTTATGTGATAAAAATAAATAATTCTTGAGTAAAATAATTGTTTTTTTATCATTCAGTTTACGGATATACCTACATGAAAGATTTTTCTCAGAGCTTGATTGTTGAGTACATATTATTCTACACACAGTTATTATTATTCATTTTAGAGTAATCAGTTTGTTATTGTTCTTATAGGATTTCATGAAACTTGGACCAATTGAATGGAAGCTTCTTGCAGTATGCGGAAAGCCAGCTCCTCTTCACATTCCAAAACAGAAAACCCAACAAGAGCTGAATGTATTGAAGCAATTTCCAAGTGATTGGCCAGTCACCAAATCTATGCTTCAATGTCTAAAATCAGTTTCTAAATAAAATTATGATTAGATAATAATATTATTCATGTCTTGTTTACTGTGCCAACTTTAATCAATATATCACTAAATCTGCATGAATTCTGTTGAGTTATTTTGAAACAACTAAAATCATTATTGTCTCTAATTTTGAGACATATCAATAATATTCCAAAATTTATTCAGACAATTAAACTCATTCTTTGAATTGCCACACCATATTGGCCAATCCATTTTACAGCCTTTTTATTACAGAAAAAGATAGTGAATGGAAAATGAGAGTTAATATAGCAATCAGCTTGGTTCATTCTACTAGTACAAACTAAACATTGCAAACTACTATTCAGTCACTCATGTAATACAGGTGATTGTAATTTATACATAAAGGTGTCCTTCAATTCCTTCTGCATTGAGCTAAGAAATTTATACTGGCATAATATATGCAAATTGTTAACAATTTCTTGTGACTTCTTTCAATTTTCTAGTGACACCACTGTATAGTGATATCATGGAAATACCTAGACTTATAACAGCTATGCCTGGGCATCTGTAAAAAATTAGGCTATTCATGGCACAGTGACATGAATTAATGTAGTTAAAACAGGGCATGGTAGTTGCTTACCAAACAGATGAGGTGTTCCATTTCTAACATCCTTTATCTTATGGTGTAATTATCACCCAGTGTGAACAGCACAGTGACTGACCACAGGTTTTAATGGTTGTGACCAGAAGCAAGTGGCTAGAATTGTCTATGGTAACATACAAGTGAGATTGGCTCAAATAACTTCCACATTCAATGTAGGCTGTACCAGATGTATTTTCATGAATTTACATATTTTTCTTTAGTTTTCATGAGATATGGGGGCTGAAAGCCCAACAGGTTAACACCATGACACTGACAAAGATGCCTAACCTGGGTTTGTGATGTTACCTGATGTTGAGGCTGATGGTGATTTCATGATGTGTAGCATGTTCAATTGCTATTGTTTGGATTCACTGATTCTCTTAAACATCTCATTGGAAAGTAACCTTTACATTGCACTCCTTATTGACTATTTGCACCCACTCATTGATTCCATATACTTCAACATCAGTGGGTTAATACACCATGCCATCAGATCCAAGTCACCTAGAATTGGAGATGTTCAGTGAATGGTGAAACCACCATATTCATCCAACATAAACCCAAATGATCATTTATGGGACGCTGTGGAGAAGTGTATTTGTATGCAAGATCCTGTAACTACAAATGGTAGTGAGTTGTGGACAGTTCTCAAGATAGAATGGTTTGATAATTCTGCAGTGTTCTTCTGGTCACTTGTAGAATCAATAACACATCAATTTGATGGCTTAGAGATGTTCCTACACTATATTAGAAAGCTCTCCAATGATTTTTGGCAGGTCAGTGTATGTTCCTTTAAAGGTAAGACTGCTTTCTCCCTTACATTATTTTCATGGAGTCACTTTGATTGTTTGAAGAAGTCTTTGAAATTAAATCACTTTTAAAACAAAAAAATATTCAACTTTCCTCTCTTCAAAACTATTTTTTTCATTTTTGCTATTCATATAAACTAGCAGTTGATTAAAATTTAAGATTAAGATTTTAGATACATTTTAAAGTCAAATTTAAATACTATAGTTCTTTAAAATGTCAATAAATATATTTTAATGCTTTTTATTCTAAAGTTAAATTTCATAAACAAAATGATTTTCTTTTAATGTTACTTATAAATTAGCTTTCTTGATTTTAATAATTAAAAGTTTGATAAATGTATATAAGATTTATCTTCATTTTTATTAATCATATCATGGATATTGTAAATGAATAACATGATAATTAAATGCATAAAAAGATGTAACAAGAATATTTTAAATAGTAGCAAACTCAAAGTATCTCGAAAATTGAATACATGTAGGTGGATGGATGGATGTAGACAGACATTATACATTTATCTAAGAAGCTTATAATGATTCACTCCTTATCTGTGATGAATTAACTTCACATTTTGTTTGAAATTTATAGATAAGGTTTACAAACCTCAGAAAATGTCATTAAATTTTGTCATTAGCAAAAGTAAAACTCTTAATCACATTAAAGATTGATTTATACGTTACAATAGATAATGGTCATCTTGTTGCCGTTATCATTTCATTATTATAATTCTTTATCTAAAATTTGCATGAAGTCATTGTATTATTTGAAGTAAGCATTTTTGTATATTATTGCTATTATGCAAAAATTGTACTTGCACATTTTCTTTTTATAATATTCAATGTTTTTGCAATGAAATGTTTAATCAAAAAATGATGCTTTTAAAGAAATTTCCAATTCCATTATTACTATTATCACTAAGAATCCTAATTCAAGGAACAATGTCAGCCTTGTCCAATTTACCAAATCAACATGAAATTCAATATATTCAAGTAAACTGAATATGATTTTACAAAATGAACATAAAGAGTTATTTGATAAATTTAGTCAAGGAAAATTTTTGAAACCTTATTTATTTATAAAAAATATTGTCTTTTAAAAGTGTGTCTTATGAAAACTTCATTATCATTGCAAAGAAAATTTATAAACATGCAATAGCAAGAGCTTTCATCATATTAAATATTTTCCAAATCTTTCAGTGTCAACTCTATAACTATCTCTGGGGAAGTGGGAACATTTTCCAAGATGGCTTCATTAGGATATATTTAGACATCATGCTATCATTATAAATTTTGGCTATGCTGGCTCCTAATAAATTGGCAGCAGTTTCTAATCATATTCTTTGTATCAATTCTTTCTTTCAGCAGGAAAACCATCTGCCTGACAGGGATGACAATCAAACAATACAAAGCTAAATTCCACCTAAAAATGGTCGTCATATGATTAATGCATCTTAGTTCAATGCAATTTTAATCTATAGCAATCACATTTCAGACATTGTTTATGGAATAACCTGATGATGATGATAATAATAATAATATGAAGAGCTGATTCAAGTGAAAATATAAAATTTTTATTTATTAGAAAACAATGAAAATTGAGAATTCAAGCACACAGTAAAAGTTCTCATGAAGACTCATCAGATGTGAGGAAATATTTCATTTACTTGCAGTATCTTTTGATTCTGTATATTGGAATGTTCTTTTCTCATTTTAAAGAACCTTTCTACAGTTTTAAATGAGAAGATACCTGTTGTTTTTTTACATTGCCAGGTTTATTGTTATGCATTGTTATATTTTTAAGGTCCTACAATATACAGCCAGAAAGCTCTCTGGCATAGTCATATGGAAAAATGAGGCAGCTTTTTGAAAGAATTTTATGCCCTATGGCAGAAATGACAAATGGCTGGTATTGAAAAGGTCATTGCAGAAAAAAGAATTAGAACTTGATAAAAAAGATGCAATTAGATTATCACAAACACAGGAAATAAAAAAGAATAATATATGAAATGCTTATTGTCAAGATAGACATTTAGATTGTCCCTTCTTAGCTAGGAGAATATCCAAGGGGACTTCAAATATTAGTACAACATAACTTTCCCACCGTTTTTCCTTCAATTTAGAAGATTTCTGTGAAAATGGGTAATGGTTGTGAGCTTGAACAATATGAAAAGCTGCCAGGTGTTGTAAGAAGTTGGAATTGCCTTTAAACTGCATCTCTTGGTTATAAAGTTTTTATTTCAACTGAAGGCTCACTTCAATATCCACCTGCCACATATTGGCTGACATGAAAAACCTTGGAAATTTTTCTTTATAGATTTTCTGGATACCATATATATGTGATGTTGATTCAACTGCTTAAATATATTGTGGGTGAAGTGATCTCTTCTTTACAACCTATATCAACTTCTTTTCAACTTTTAATATTGGGTTTCTTTTTTAGTTTGTCAACCAACCTTCTTTTTTTTTTTGTCAACCAACCTTCACTAAGTTTGACAATATTACTAAATGCTCCAATTTTTTCATCCTAACTGTACATTGTTTTTGTTTTCTGGTAATATAATTAAACTATTATCCCTCTATAAGGTTTTATGCAACAACAAAGTTTTAGAGAAAATGGAAACAAAAAGGCACTTATACTTAACAGGAAGAGACATTTGAAATTTCTAGGGCATATAATGAGGAAAGAAGAATTGGAAAATTTGATACCCACAGGACAAATTTAAAACCAGAGGAACATAGGAAATCAACACATAACATACCTAGCAAGCTTGAGTAAAGGGATGGCAGAACAAGGGTTAAGAGAGAAACCAAAATGCAAAATTTATTAAGAGCTACAAAGTACAATACATTGTGGAAAACTATGGTTGCCAACATCCTGAAGGAACACAGCACATGGAAGAAGAAGAAGGTTTTAGTAGGCATTCTTTATTCTAGTGTCATGCTTTGTTTACAAGACCAGATTTTCTCTAATACTTGACAGAAGCTTCCTCAATTAAAGCTAATATATCTAAATTTATTATTTGCTTGATAGTAACCCCACTTTTGTCTTTCAGCCTCCAGAATTTCTATATCTGGTATATTTTGTTGATTTTTTTAAATTCTTGCTGATATGATTTTCCAGATCATTTTACATTTTAGTTATGTCAATATGCAACCATAGATCAGGAAGTATTTTTCATGTTTTATTTTAAAAAGGTTTTTAAAAAGGTTTATCAAAACCTTCGTAAATATCAGAAAGATAAGAAAAATATGTAGCAAGAAGAGAATAAAACTACATCATAACGATGGAGTTTTATTCTCTTCTTGCTACATATTTTTCTTATCTTTCTGATATTTACGAAGGTTTTGATACTTTAACTGAAAGAAATTAACTTCAGACATTTTCATGTACAGCAAAATCTGAAGTAGTTGGCTATTCATATCAGATATTCCAGTAACATATCAAATATATGCCAATCTGACAATTTTGTTTTGAATGAGATAAATGGTTCCATTTGATATTCATGGAAAGATACTGAATGTGATAGACACATGAAGACAACTGCAGAGTGAGACATAGCTATCCAAATGTGGTAAAAACAAAAAGTGAGCAAAGTGATTTGAAGGAATTCAAGGTATCATAGAAACAACATTCAAATAAATATATCATATTACAAAAATAAAATGGGGCACAGTTTGTTAAATTAATTTGTTAGAAATTCAGGTAAAAATTCTTATAACTGTTGATATTCATATTTTTTATGCTTCATGTTAACTTTTTATGCAAAAAGAAATAAAATGAACATATTCTCTGAGCCTGCTCATATTTTCTTATCAATTCAATCATCATATTTCCAATAAAATAACAATTCCATATGACAATAAACTACTTCCTCATCCTGGGTAAGATGATAAACTACATCCAACAGCAAAGCCTTTGATCAGAAAGTTTTGAGGAGTGTGGAACCACCTCTTAATTTCTGGTGTTCCCAGGTCCACCCTTACCCGGGGTGGTAGCAGCAGTCAGGGTTACAGCTATGTGCAAATAGCTAACCCCACAAAAGGGATCAAAACACTATGACAGTACAAAAATATGTTTTAATACCAGCAATACTTTTTGGAAAAATTTTTACCAGCAATACATTTTTGAAAAAAATAATAGCAATATATTTTTAAATAAAAAATATTACCAGCAATAAAAATCTTGTCGGCATTAAATAACCCATTGAGTTTGATATGCCACAAACCAAACCAAACCAAACCAAAATAACCATTTATGCTGACAATAGAAATGAACTAGCTAATTGCTAAATAGTTGTATAATATAAACTGATGTTATTAATGTTATTAATTGCAATTCTGAATAATAAAATCAGCATACTCACAATATATCAAATCATTCCACTATTACAAAACAATGCGCAATGTTATTGCTAAATAATGTTATTAAAGAAATATTTTGACCATATGTTTTAGGAAAATGTATTAAGTGAACTTAAATGATTGCTTCACTATTAAGAATATTGAACTCATCACTTACAAGCATTTTATCTTGAAGATATGTTTAAAACTGACAGATCATAGATTCAAAATCCAATTGGTATGCATAAGAACTAACTGGTGATAATGGAAGGTTCTATTTTATGTCTCTTGGTAACTAAATATGTCATTTTGTCAAAGGCCATAACTCATTTTAACAAATTTCCTCAATTTTATTTTCTTTATTCAATAATAAAAGATTATTTTGATTGTAGCAAAGATCTTTTTGGTTCAGATAAGTAGCTAAGAATCATAAATGAAAGAGTTCATTTCTTTGTTAAAGAATCTGTAATCTGTTGATACTCATGATAGTTCTGTTATTTCATCCTTAACATTGAAGTATATCAATTTCAATGCACAGTTTCTTGTCTATAATTTGAGTAGACTAATACCTAGCATCATATCCCAAACTTGTGAGACAATACTATTGTTATTTAAATATGATTTTTTAATATGTACCTACAGGTAGGTACATATTTTTTAATATGTACCTACAGGTAGGTTTTCCTGAGGTCCAGGATGGACATTTTTGTACCTTTTTGTCTCCATTCCTTTAATCTTTTTGCTTCAGCTATAAATGCATCAATGCATGTATTTAACTCCTGAAAGTCCATTACAGGTTATATTTCTCTTGTTTACTTGCCTTACAGTCATCAATGGTATCATCCCTTTGAAATGTCCAAGTTCTTCCTTGGGAAGACTGACAAGTTTCCAAAGGAAAATAGAAATGGAATTGTAGTTATATTTCTTTTTCATCTGCCTAAGATGTGATAAAATGTATTAAAACAAAGGAATTGTCTCTTTTTGTCATTTGTTGGTGAGGGAAAGCAACAGGTGACAAATCCCAGATGCAACCACCCTCACAAGGACACGGTAAGAATTCCCTGCTGATGGAAATTTTGGATGAATTTAGCAGTTTGGGCTAGGCCACCCCTAGCCTCTGGGAACAGGTTTGATCAGGAGACCAAGAGAGAGGTAAAGGCCCAGGTATAATTTCAAAGAACGCAGAGGAATTGCCTTCACCCTTCGAACAGTGATGGCGAGAGGCATCCACACGAGATCAAAGGAGTTGAACGGATCTGCCACCACCACTTTTCGGTGGGGGGATCTCCCCAAATTTGGTCAGGCAATCAATTTCCCAACCACCTCATGCCCTGCACAGGCTTTTTGTGAGGGTCCATAAATACAGACAAGTGAGGCTAGAGACAAGAAGAAGGAACCAGACAGCTTGAGGTGCACTTTGCGAGAGAAATGCATTGCCAGTTGGTTCAAGACCCGCTTTGCCAAACCACATGGAGCTTCTTCAAAAAGAACTTAGACTCCGGCCTTGTTCCAGACTACCAAATACAACTGAATGGTCATCCTGAAGAAATTACAGGGTGGAAGAAATCAAACAAAGTTTACTGAGCATGGATAAATGTAGTATAGGGGGAAGGTGCTGAAAATCTGCATAAAGTTAATCTAGTGAGTAGAACATTCATTGTATGAACCTTTGATATAAGGTTGTTATGTTACACAGCTATCTCTTACTTTGTTCTTTGTGACATCATCTTGCCAAAGCTACCCGATCAGTGATGTTGGGTATACAACTCGGCCTTCACCTGCCCTGTGATCTAAAACGAACACAACATGAGCAGGGTGGGATTGAAGATCAGGCCAACCAACTCCAAGGCTGGCCATAAGGATCAACCATGAACTTACCCAGTGACTGAAGATGGGATTGTGATGTCATACCAGCCCTGGTTCACCCCAAATGTGCTCATTGTAACCACTATTACAATACCTATCACAGGGAGTGGTGTAGTAGGTCACTTGCTGCATTCAGAACTGCCCGCAATCGCTTCAAGAGAGTTCTAGAAAATGTAAAGTATAGCTATACTCGGCTAAGGTTGAAAGAAAACAAATTTGATTCCAGGAGTTCTGGAAGATCTCTAATGAAATTCTGAATAGAGGCAAGCAGTGCATACTATTATAACTGTCCTCAAGTCCATCTCATTCTCGTTAGACAATGCAAAGTTCTTTACCTCGATATTTGCCTGGAATTCAACATTAGAAGATGAAGCCCATCCTCTTCTTGGCTTCCCTTGTCTCACTGAGCACAATCTAAGTAATATTTTCTTTACAGCCCAGGAAGTTTCAAGACTTTTCAAAGGTCTAACCCTAAGAAGGTCACCAATCCAGACAAAATCCCAGTGGTTGTTCTTAAGAATATTAAGAGTTATCCCTGACCTTAGCAAAATTATTTAACTGTTGCTTGAAGGAGAAATCCATCCCATGTCTGTGGAGATTGTCAAGTGTATGCTGGTTTTCAAGAATGTGGGTGAGAGTTCATCCTCCCCACAGTATAGTACCATCAGTTTCCTCAGTGTCATTAGCAAACTCTTTGAAGCTATAATCAACAAGCAGATTGTTGAGCACCTCAATAAGAATAACCACTTGAGTGACAAGCAGTATGAATTTCAATCTACCCAGTCCACTGCTGATATCCTAACTGAGATTACTCACAGAATTAGACAACAAATACAACTCAAGGATGATTGCATTAGATATTTCAAAGGTGTGACATAAAGGGTTAATGCTCAAACTCTCTAGCTATAGAATCACTGAAAGAGTCTTCTCAGTTATGAAGTCATTCTTAACGGTTAGGTCCTGAAGGTGGTTGTTAACACCCTGTCCTCTGAGTCCCAAGCTATCAATGCAGTCATCCCCTAAGGTTCATTCATGGCCCAAGCCTCTTCCTAATCTACATAAATGATCTACCTAAAAGTATACACAAATCATTTATGAATATCTGTGCTGATGATACAATGGCACCTCCAAAACCTTTGATAATCAGACCTTATCCTCTAACTGCTCAGTGGGGGAAAAATTCGCTGGTCACATTTGATGCCTCAAAAACCAAACTAGTGACCTTCCACCATTGCTGATTAGATCCAGAACTTTCACAAATCGTGATGAACTGATGTTCTCTCAGGGAGGTCCCATGCTCTTGAGTGCCTATTTCAGACTTTGAGGAACTTCTACATACAATCCATTGCTAAACATGCTGGAAAATGGTCAGTGTACTGTACCACTCCAACAAGTATCTCATTCCTCCTGCTATCCTCTGCCTTTACAAGAGTTAGATCAGACCAGAAATGGAGTACTGTTGTCACATAGGAACATTGTTTTTAACACTCATAGCCTACACTAAAGTCACACTGAATTTTCAGTTTTTATATTCTACGAATTATTTAATCAGTTATCTAAAGTATTTCATTGTCCCTGTTGATCAACAGATTTTTAAATGTTTTACTCCAATCAATTGTATTCAAATGCTTTAGTTTCATTAATTATTGAATTTCCATCAGTTGTCAATAATTACAGATAAAAGTGCTCCAAAATATGCCACTACATGTTTGAAGAATGTAGTAATAATATCATGATTGTCCTTACTACTTGAATTCATTTAAGTATGTACCCATAGAAAAACTAAAAATAAGTCTGGGTTTAGCCTCTTTCTAAGTGCCTATTTCACAGAAGTTTGCTATAACCTCTAATATTTCTATGAATTCTTTGTCTTTTATGTCCATATACTAGCCAAGTCACTTTTTTTTTCCATTTGGATCACTAAACTATCCATTTAATTTACTTTCTCTTGTGTACTTTAAGTAGCAATTTCCTTTACAAAATATAGATGATTTACTATACGACCCTTTGGTAAAAGCCACAGAGACATTGGTATATTGTAATGTTCAGAAGTTATATATATAAAATTCATTTTTTTTTGGTCGGGAATAAATACAATGCCATTTTCAAAGTACAATGCTCTCTTCACAGAATCTTTGCAAAGCATAAAGGGAATATCCAGCTCAAACACATCAGTAACAATGTCTGTTTCAGTGACTGCAAAAATACATAGCAATATAAATTGACAACTTAGATAAAATATGTATTATATATAAATATTATATAGTACTCAATACAAAGAAAAACTTAAATTGCTTTTCTAACATGATTTCTTGACATGTTGACAGCTTGACTGACAATTGGAAGTCTATCAAAATTTCTTTCTACGGTGGATAGATGTGTAAAAATTACTTGTGGAATATAACATAAGCATTGTTTTTATATAATCTTTAACTACCAAGTAATCTTAAGAATTTAGGAAAATATTCCAAGTAATCTAATGTTTTGTTCAATTTTAGATACTTTGGCTTTAAATCTACTATCTATATTTCTCATGTTGTGATTCTGTGTGTCTGTCGTGGGCGTTGTTACCTCGCCCAGGCCGCATTTCTCAGCCGATTTCGATGCGGTTTTCACCACAAGTTTGCAAATGGCTGCCGTAAGGACATGACGGAGCCCGATTTTGGAGTTTGTACTCAAGTTCCGAAAAAATCGATAATTGAAAACATCGATAATCGAAAAAATCTGCTTATAGAAGGAATGATCGCATTTCAACCAAATTTGACACCCTCTTAGAGTCTACCATTAGAAGTGTTGTCCATAAGTTTTATGACCATGGACCGCTAAACAGCGCGGAAAATCGATAAAACCCAAAAACCGATACGCCAAGATTGCGCCTGAACTGCATGTCGGTTTTTAGCGAAACCCGACCGGATTTATGAGGAGGCCATTGGGAGTCACCATGTGAAGTTTCAACTCTGAGCGCCCCCCAAACAGAGTGCAAATCGACAATCGGTCAACCCGTAAAAATGTTTTACCGGTTGGGTATTTCCTAAATGCAGATTATTTGAAGGTCACGCTATGCGCAGGAAGAAACAGGTCAGTGCGTGCAATGGAGTGGAAGAAAACATTTGACCTCAAATTCTGGAATGGGTGCAGGGCCATTGAAATTCGGCTTTTTTATCCCTGCTACCAGGTCTGACTTTGAGCCACAAATGACATATTCGACTTTGTCAACACGTTTGCTTTAATCGTCGCATCTTACCAAAATAAGCACTTCCTTTATTCGCGTCTTTACTGAAAAAAAAAAAACAGAATACGTGTTGAGTGAAAATGGTTCCGCCCTCAGCAGTCCATTTTCCAATACTTTAAACCTTTTCCCCTAGCCCAGGCCGCATCCCAGACCTGACGAGGAGTTTTTGCGCTAAAACAGCAGGGCTTCCTCCCAATCCATTTCAAAGCTAATGCCGGCAAACGGTTCGTTGTCGCACAAACCAAACGAGCAAACGCTTCATTGCAGCTCCTTGCATTCTCATCGCCGGCATCATGTGCGTTAGAGCCAAGCTGCATATGCAGCAGGCAGCTTGACCCCCGTTTACGGCCAAGCCTTGCGCTTGCCAAATCATGCGCGCGTGCGTGAATGCGCGCTAGCATCTTCCATTTTGCGTGAGCTTATTCATTGGTCTAAGTCATGGCCATTGTCCAGGCTACACCAATCAATGACAAGTCACGCTCCCTTTAAATACCTTCAGCGCGGCCGCATCCGCACTCACGTCTTGATTTGATCACCATTAACGTATGGATTAATTGACAGCTTCCTGCTACCGCAAGTTACCTATTTGCTTAAACGTTTGCATTACCCATTTTTCCTCCGCGTGCTGCCTTTACTGCGCAGCCCAGTCCATCTTAGCGTTCCATACCTATTTCTACCTTTTCGTAGTTCAGTTTTGCTATTAGACAGTTAACTGCTGTCACAAGTTACTTCTCTTCTTCCGTTACTACGCAGCCCAGTACACCTCAGTGTTTCACTACTTTTTAACCTTCAACGCTTCAACGTTTTGGTTGCGTAACCTCTTCCTACAGCGACGTTTTCGTGCTGCCAGAAAGCACGGCCCATAGCTAGGAGAAGCTTTTTCCATACCGCTCCACTGCATTTTTAGTTTTCGTATACAACGAGGTTGCACCGCTTCAGCTTTGGCATCAACTTCTATTCGCATTCTTACACAGCATTTCTACAACCCTTCAAATGGCTCCTACACGACGAACACCTGCACGTCAACAACTGAAGACCCCCTAACACCGTTAACGTTACACATGCAGAACAGGCGACTGTGGAGGAGCACATAATATCTCCGGTTACAGATGATCATATAGCGTCTACTTCAACCTCTGCTTTGCACTATTCTGCGTGCCGTGGCGATGACCAACTCGGCAGCTCTACAAAGGCTGCAAAAACACCCAGGCGAGGCAACCTTAGCAGGCGTTCTAAAAAGGCCTCACCGGCTAAGGGGAAACAGGAGCAGGATTCCATTGAGTGCGCCTCCTTGGGGGAGAAGCGGCTGGCGTCTACTTCAACCTCTGCTTTGCACTCTTCTGGGTGCCGTGGCGATGACCGACCCGGCAGCTTTGCTAAGCGTGCCAAAATACCATGGCGAGGCAACCTTAGCAGGCGTTCTAAAAGAGCCTCTGCGGCAAAGAGAAAGCGGGAGGAGGAAACCGATGTAGAGGCCTCTTTGAGGCTTTCCAGTCAATCTCAACAGAGGCAGTATGTTTTGTCACATGAAACGTTTGGTGAGCGTAACTACCGTTTGTACTGCAAATCAGTTTACACATATTCGTTGAAAAGTAAGAGGAAACTACCTAAACGTACGATTTTTGAATCAAGCACGGGCAACGCCGGGCCATGCTGTTAGTTTACTATAGTTATTGCTCTTATTTTCTGATAATGTCATGTATGGACGTGTGCATTTACAAAACTTGGCATGTTTATACACACAAAATTCAAAATTCTTTTTAAAATATTGGAGTCTATGAATCATAGTAAGTTTTTCTATTTGTGATTAGTAAATATAGTTTTTACTTAATAACAATATCACTTCACGTTAATACAGAATTTTAAAAGATTTAAAACTTTATAAATTATTCTAATTCAAATTTTTAAAACATGATAACAATTCTTGTAAAAATTCATTATTCTAATTAAATAATGCAAAGTCATACAAAATTTATTTCTCAAAATTTCATAAAATTAAGTAAGTAATGCAAAAATGTCTTTAGCATGATTTTCTAAAAAAAAAAGAAACATTTCTAAAATAATTTAATTCACTTGCCTTGCAAGTTTCATTAAAATCCAGCAATTATTTCATTTTTGAAAGAATTTCGAAATCAATGTGTTTCTCACCTCAGAAAACATGCTAAAATTTCCTATACTAATCTTTGCTCCAAATATATATCAAAGAAGTCAGATCAAGATGTTTTTGCACAAACCCTCCACTGAATTTTTATTCCCTTTGATTTAAATTAAATTTTAATTTGAACATGGGAATGACTTCTATCCAAAATATAGCAGGAGAAAGCCAGAAGGCAATATCAGTGAGTAATATTGAAATGTATCATTTTTCTGCACAAGTTATAACAATGTTTTCAAATCAACTATCATTTTCTTACAAAGAATTGTGTGGCACACAGCAAGGAATGGGTAATTTGGCAAATATATATATATATATATATATATATATATATATATATATATATATATATATATATATATATATATATATATATATATACCGAGGTGCCAAAAGTTATGGGATAGTACACCAAAAGGTAATTAAGAATAAAGGCAATATCTTTATATCATGGAAGTGTCCAGACTTACATCAGTTATGTTTTGACATTTGATGAGTCAGTGTGAATACCAGCAATGGAACATGAATTATTACAGTGAAAACGGAGCATGACAGTGGGTAACAGACAGCTAGGACATCACATTTCTGAAACTGTAGGGCCATTTGACATCCCTCAATCTACAATGTCATATGCATACTGGGAGTACAGGATGGAAGGCTATACCGCCTACTGTAGACAGCACAGTGACTGACCAAGGGTCTTTAATTATTGTGACTAGAGGCGCCTGCATCGAATTATCTGCAGATACTGGTTCAGATTACATCCACATTCAATGTGGGAAGTACCAAGCTCATATCCAGCAAGTTAATTTAACGTTCTTTAGCTTCCATGGGGTATGTAAGGAAAAGACTTAACAGTAATGCCCCTTCCTGTTAACACCAGGAAACTAGACACAGTACCTCACTAATTTTGACAGAGTACCTCACCTGAGTATGTGTCATAACTAATTGCTCCCTGGAGGAATGGCAACACAGAGCGTGATTATTTTAGTTGCTTCGCATTGGTGGTATGGTTTGGGTGTGGATGCTGACCCTATGAGGCCAGCTGTCAACAAGTCACTGTATAAGTTTATGGTTTGGGGTGTGTTCACATGGCATGGGTTGAGTTCACCTGCCTAAATATAATTATGTTGAACTGTTTCATAACCATTTTCACATATTCATGAACTCCATCTACACCAGTAATGATTCACCAGTCATCAGTTCAATGTTGCATAGAATTGGTTTAAGAAACATTCTGGAGATTTCCAAGCAAGCATTTATTGTATATGCTAGAGAGGTCAGTTTGCAAGCAAGAGGGTTCACCTATAAATATCAGAGGGTTATGGGCAACTGTTGAAACAATTTGGCTATACATTTTAGATGATATTTCGGAAACTCAATCTTCAGGTTTTATGCAGTTCCAATCTTTAGTGAAAAAAAATTGTAAGTTACCAAATGCTGGTTCACCAGCTAGACAGCAAATTATTTTAATCAAATACAGACTTGCACAATATACATCTCTTCTGAGTTTCTTTATTCGAATTTTCTCCAGGAATTCAATAATCTGTGACAGTATGTCATTCCTTTCTCTTTTTGGCTTTTTTTTTCTTAATACATGTGTTTATACTTGTTTCTGAACTGGGTGATTTGAATTAAATATTTTTATATTCATTCTCAAGTCAAAAGAATTTCTAACTCACATCAATTTTCTCTTTTATTGACTACGTCGTTGTTTATAGTTTAAACACGAATGTTTGGCAATAGTCATTAAAGATTATTTTATTCTGTCAAATCTTTAAAACCTGGTTAATAAATAGCAAAAGCGTAAAAACAAGTTTTAAACCCCTCTAGAGATTACCTAATGCGACTACAGAACAGCAGCGACAATATGTTATTATAAACATTCAGTGAATAATACAGTTTTTCAATTGTTTGTGATGGAAGATGTTCGTTTAGTTTTTACTCTTATGGGAATTCCTACTTTTCTCAATTTCTGCAAAATTGAGCATCGTTCCAAAATCCAGACTATTACAAATATTTTAAAGAAATATTCACAAGTAAACAAATGCAGAAAAATCGTGCTTGATTTCATTATACCAGTCAATGTTTTCACCATAAAATTGGTATTAACCAATTGATGTTGGTAAAACATTTGCAGGATATATGCATAGTTGTTTGAAAAATACACAATGTGGATTTAAACGTTTTTATTACATATATTTGCAATGTTTGTTTAGCTTTTCCTTAATTAATATTCACCGCGCTTGGTCGGTCATGTGACACTTAAAAACCACTGAGGGATATGCCACTTTGAATAGTGGAATTCTGACGTGGGGCGTCCACGTCAGAAGAGTGAAGAGTGGATGCTCCTCTGACACGTGGAAAAAGCCCGACCTTTTACAAAATGACGTGCTGGAATTGAGAGTAAAGTCAGACTTTATAATATTAGCTAGCCTTTTTTTTAGCGTCTCAGAGGATACACGTAACATATTTCTAAATAAACATTACTTAGCATCTTTTATTTTTATAAAATAAAACCTTCCACTTTCTTTCAAGCCGTTTTTTGTTTTTGTTTTTTTAATTTTAGATAAATAGCTTATCTACAGCAGGTACAACTGAGGCCGCACATATATATTTGGTACCACCCAACATCACTAACTTATTTGCTGGTGTAATATATTATTACTTCACTTAAGGCTTATCTATATATGAAAATAGGTCAGCTGCTAAGAAAGTTAGTTCGCTGTGTTGTACTAGACAATTTTTCTCTCCTGAATCTATGTTGCATATCTATGTCTACCATTCGTTCATGTTTAGAATACTGCAGCCACATATAGTCCGGAGCTTCTGTTTCATATCTAGAGATCGTTGATATAATCAAAAAAAAGAATCAGCAGTATTATTGTTCCTGATCTGGCGTCTCGACTTCAGTCACTTTCCCACCGCCGTAAAGTTGCCTCCATGTGCCTTATCTAATACTTTCATGGTAATTGTTCAGATGAAATATTCGCTGTTGTATCTAGACTTTATGAATTTAAACACAGTACTAGACTGACGGCGAAGTCTCATCAATTAAAAAATGAATTGGCCAGATGTTATCGAAATCTCTATGCTATCTTTTCTTGCACTTCTCACATGTGGAACTGTCTCCTGGCTCCATGCTTTCGAGTCAAATTTAAACTTCATAAATGTAAGTGCAATGTCAATTGATATCTGATGTCATCCTGATTACCTTTCCTCTGTTCCCACTCCTTAGTAATGTTTCTGTTTTCTAATTCTTCCACACCCAGCAACCTTTGTGTCGCAGTGGCTTTTTCTACCTTGCTGGCATGAAACTGCTTACATGTGTGTGTGTGTGTGCGTGTGTGTGCGTGTGTGTGTGTGTGTGTGTGTATATATATATATATATGCAATATATATATATATATATGCAATATATATATATGCAATATATATATATATGTAATATATATATAAATATATGTAATATATATATATGCAGTATATATATGCAATATATATATATGCAATATATATATATGCAATATATATATGCTATATATATATATATCTGCAATATATATATATATATATATATGCAATATATATATATGCAATATATATATATATGTAATATATATATACATATATATATATATATATATATATATATATATATATATATATATATATATATATATATATACGCAATATACGCAAACTATAATATGACTGTGGGGAGAAAGCGCGAATTTATAAACAGTGACTATTACTGCTAGATTGAGTCCTCTAGGTCATTGACGTGTTTATCAGAAAATAAATACGCAAAAATTAGCCTTTCTCTCTGCCAGGCGCCGATAGCCTATGGATTAGAATCTCCGACTAATGCCACATCAGTCGGGTTCGGGTCCCAATTTGAAACAATCGGATATCTACCCACACTGATGAGCTGTGATACAGCGAAACCGTCTGTCTGTGGTTGACGATATATATATATATATATATATATATATATATATATATATATATATATATATATATATAAACTAGTATAGTTATTGATGTATTTTTTTTAATTCCAAATATATACAGGTTGTCATGTGTCGTAACAAAGACATTACAATTGTAAATATTGTAAAGTGATGGAAAAATCCTTTGGAAATTGCGAACCAAGAAAAAAAAGGAACATATTACCGAAATAAAAACGAAAACGAAAACTGAAATATCGCAAAAATCAGATTTAAGAAGATTTAAAAGAGTAATTAGCGAGAAAAGTGTATTAATCAACAAGAAGATATTTGAAGATTCACATGTAAACAGAAAAATTATGTGAACATAATATTAAGAATATTGGCAAAAGACACGAAAACTAAAATAAACTTGCACCGCCTATAATTCTAATTTATTACTGTATTTCAAAACTACTTTAAATAAAATGGAAGGAGTTTTCGTTTTGAAATTGCTAAAATCGCTGATTTTAGCGCCATTTTTACCCATCCGTTATCACGAAGGAATTCACTTTATTAAAGAATTTTTTAAAAAATAAAGTACACTTTTCTGAAACTTTATTTGAGGAATACCAGCTGATTAATTAATCTGATATGAAACAAATATTACTTTAAATTTAAAATATCGCAGAAATACATTTTAACATGGTGGTAGCTGATAATTTAAGGTTTGAACATGTTGATCGCTTGACTGACAGACGGAAGTTTATCTAAGTTTTTTCTACGGTGGATATATCTGTAAAAATGGCTTAAAAATTACTTATAACGTGAACGCTTTTTTATTTAAATTTTTAGCTACCCAGTAATCTTGAAAATTTAGAAATTATTCCCTTTAGCCAAACGGTTTATTGAATTTTAGAAAGTTTGTCTTTGAATTTACTATAGTTGTCGCTCCTATTTTCTGATAATGTCGTGTATAGACGTCCGTATTTACCAAAATCGGCACGTTTATGGACACAAAAAAATTCAAAATTCTTTTTTTAAAATAAATTTTTCCATTTATGATGAGTAAATATAGTTTTTACTTCTTAACAATATCACCTAACAGTTTCAAATTAATGCAGAATTTTAAAAGATTTAAAACTTTATAAATTATTCACGTTAAAAATTTTTTAAAATGAAAACAATTCTTGTAAAAGTTAATTATTCATCAATGTTTTTCTTAAGATGATAGTGTTCATAATATATCTTATTCATAAAAACAATTAAAAACATTTCTAATTAAATAATGTCTTAGTTTTATTGCCTCTGTTATTTGCGTCTCGGAGCAGATTTTTGGGGTCCTGTTTTACAAAAATAAATTAATGATTTAAATTCTCCAAGTTCTCCTTTTAACTTTTAACATCATGCTCTACAAAATTTAATTTCTCGAAAATTCATAAGACTCCTATCTTGATAGTAAGTTAGGTTCGATAAAATCAAATTGGCAGTTGATCTCAAAAATGACCTACATGCTCCTGTGAACTGAGACAAGAAGTCACCTAATGCCTCTAAAACAAAACTTTACCTTTTCTATAAATATTTTCACATTAAATGTTCTCATGATACCTCGACTTCACAAATTTAAGCACAGTAATAGATCGCTACTTAGGCCAAATAATATGACTGTTGAAACTGAAATTTTTAACAAAACTGTGGGACTCTCTTCTGAATTCTGTTAAGATCTTCAAAATTTAATTGCAATGTCAATCGTCATATTCTGTCTGCTTGAAACCTGTTCTTTTATTGTACTCTCTGTTTCTTTCACTCTCGGTAATCCTTTGCATCCTAGTGGCCTTTATTGCTTTGCGTGAGGTGAAATGATATTTTTAAAAATTGCCTCTGTCGAGACAAATATGTTATTGGGATTTGAAAAATCAGAAAGGTCAAAGTAGTAGCTTACTTGCAAAATGAATATATCATCCTGCACTTGCCTCAGTACTTGTGGCATTTGACATGACTCCATGTGGATCTACTACGAGATTAGTTGAATAAGGATTAGTGTCAATGAAAATTGTTAGGGCTCTAAGGTACAAACCCCGAGACTTCAAAACACTTTGTGATCTTAACAGAAAGAAAAAAAACCTGCTCAACACTTTCCAAGTTGTGATTATCCTCATCCATCCATTCAAATGGAAACGAGTTTCATATGCAGAAAAATGAGATTTAATTTTATCAGTTTGGTCAACCTCCTCTGCTCAAGATATTTCTGGAAGCAATGATTGTCGAAGAGAGGTATAAAAGAAAGAGAAACAATATCAACTTGGAATATTATAGTAATTATTCTGTTTGACGCAAAGGTGATTTTTATGTCAAAGCTGCGATTAGGAGAGGTGAGAAAGTTGATCGTGTTTTTTAATGTCTCGGTGACGGAGGTTCTCCTAACAAGTTGTTAACAACGGCTCTGCGTCCGCAAGCGAGTCTCGTAATAATATGTTATTTGTTAAAGTCATATTTTCAGTTATGATCAGCTAGCGAAACCGAATTACTTCTAATTTAATTTCAAGTTCTCAATCAAGTTCCCTTATTTGGTGATGGCTCAAACAATCCCTCCTAATCCCAAATATAGTCATTTATGCCCTAATCATGGATCCCTTCTACTGTCTGGCCACTTCGTGAGTCAACTCCGGTTGTTTTCATTGACAAACCCTACCACAAATTCTACATATTTAACTGCCTATCCTATTTATTTTCTTAACTAAAATATTGTCATGTTAAAAAATTTCCTGCAAATTTTTCAACTGGTCTAAAAGTATAATACTTTTAGACCAGTTGAAAAATATATTATAATATTATATTTATTATATTTTCCCACAAGTGTAACGCACATACTCCACAAAATGCTTGATGAATTCTAGAAAGTGCTCTTTAAAAACTTTCAGAGAAAGATCACTAACAATGGAACGAAAGTACAAATGACACAGATGTGATACTAGGTTTGAAACATCCACATAGAAGAGGAAGGAGTGAGATTTTGATTTCAAGTGTTTTGTGTTTTGTGGCCTGCGGATAAAATCTTTGAAGTCAGATCTTGACCGAAGGCAAAATGGAAGAATTAATAAATAAAGGGGATTTCTTTAAGTTAAGCGACAACAAACCAAATATTAATGATTTTCGGTTGCTGGTGCGTATTAATAGTAGAGAGACGAGACAGAGAGGAAGGAACAGATGGTCTATTAGCCCGACATAGCAGAGGTTGTATCAAGTGTCACCTAACTACACTCCCAGATCGAGCAAGCGAAGAAAAACTAAAAGGAAAACGAAAATAAACAATCCACCTAACGTATTTATGACAGCGGACAAAACTAGAAACGTATATGAACTAAGCTCCCCACCCCCGCGAAACCACTCAAGACCAACATAACAGAAATATGCAGAAAAGCACCGAAAATAACAGAATGCGATATCAACATGAAAGCTAAAAATCGCTCAAACGTTAAACGTAGACGACCGAATATGATGCATCGCTAATCCACAAGTAATCATTACACTAAAAGATCACAAAGAAAACTTCAAAACAAACCCAACTTATAAACCCAACCAAAAGTGAACTAGTTACAATAAGTAAAATAATACTGGAAAGATTTAACTCAGAACAAAGGAAGAAGTTGGGAGTAAATCAGTGGAAAAACACAAAAACAACTATAGACTGGTTCCTCAACTTAAAAAACGCACATAATTACGAATTTATACAACTAGATAGAAAATATTTTTTACCCTTCTATAACAGAACCCATGCTAAATATGGTCATCTCCTTCTCTGTAAAACACATAAAAATAAGCACAAACGAAGTAAAAAAACATTAAACACTCCTGAAAATCACTGTTATTCGACAATAAAGACGTATGGATAAAGAAAGAAGATTTGACATTACAATGGGAAGCTTTGATGGTGCATCAACATAAGAACTTATAAGTATACATTTACTATAAGAACTAAAATAATCAATAAAATCTTACAAAGGCGACAGTCTCATAATCATAAGAAACTAACAGACAAAACCAAGCAAAGAATCATAAATGTATTTTTAAAAAATATGGAATTAGATATGGGCATAAAAACTAACCTAAAAGAAGATTCCCTAGATGTCTCATCCAACCTAAGAAAAGGTATATATGAACCATATAGAAAACCCAACGACAAATCACATTACATACATGCATCTTCCAACTACCCAACATCTATAATGTAGCTGATCCCACAATCAGTTAATCGCAGATTATCTGATAATTCTTTCAGTGAAACTATCTTTAATGAATCCAAGAAAGATTATGAAACAGCCCTAACAGATACTGGATTTTCGATAACTCTCACATACACACCATAGAGAACACTGGAAAAGAAACATCATATGTACAACCGTACAACAAAAACGTAAAAACAAGCGTAAGAAAAATATTTATTAGACTCATAGACAAACACTCCCCTCCATCAAGCACTTCCCACAGAATATTCAACAAAAACAGTAAAAAAAAAATAGCTATAGTTGTACAGAAAACATGTTACAAATAATAAAAAAAACTCAACAGAAATACAACCAACAAACGACCCGCACAAATCAAACCCACGTGTAACTGCAGAGCAAAGGACGAATATTCATTAAACGTCAACTTCTTGCCAAGCAATGCAATATTAGTATATTACACTGTAAAATCAGCAGAAAGTGAAGACAAAATGTACACAGGCGTAATTGCGGAACCCCTGGAAGCAGAAACTACGGACGTAAAACATATTTTACAAGTTCACGAACAGCACAATGGGACATTAAAAACAAAAAAAAAACAAATCGCACCAAAAAATATAATTGAAAACAAGGAAAACAGTATCAGCCTACAACAATTAACCCCAAAACTGTAAACTTTGTCTGAAGGAGAAAATAGCTATAATTACCTTTTTGGAGCCTCTCCTTCGCCGGCTGAGGGACAGTGCGTGCAGGGAGGGGCTCGAGCCAGGGTTTCTGCGTACGCCGATGACGTATCTGCTTTCGTGTCGTCCCGCAGCGACATAGAGGTGGTACTGAAGGCGCTTGACCGCTTGGCGAAGCAGATAGGAAGAGTGACCTGGTTTTGTCCATGTGCCTCTCCGCCCTACTTCGGCCAGCACGTTTCTCAATTGGTTCTTCTACTTCGTCTTCCTCCTCCCTAGACCTTTTCAAGGAGGAAGGACGCGGCGGAGGCATTTCCTCCACCTCCATCTCCGAGTCGTACTGTTGCTGCTTCTCTCGTTGCTTCTCTGGAAGCTTCTCTGGTTGTTGTTTCTTTTTCTCTGTGTGCTTCTTTGGAGATTTAGGCAGTGTTTTCTGTTGTTGTTGTTGTAGTTGCTGTGTTTGTTGTTGCAGCTGTTGTTTGTGCTGCCGTGTCACCTCTTCATGTCGCTCCTGTGGTAGTGGTCCCTGCTGTTTCGGAGAGGGTGCGTTTTTCGACGCCTTGCCCCTCCTTACGTCCGTCCATTCATTGTTGTGGGTTTTTTGTTGCTGTTTCCGCTGCTGCTACTGCTGCTACTGATGGTGTTGTTGTTACTGCTGTGGCTTGCGGTTGTATTTGTGGTGATGCCTTCTTGCCGGGGCACACCTTTAACATGTGCCCCGAGGTGCCGCACGGCCAACAATATGGTATTCTTCCTTCTACCACGACGAGCATCCGCTTTTCACGGCACGTCAGAATGTTGGGAATCTCGCCGAAGCTCTGTCAGTTGAGGGTAATTTGAAGAACAATATCCCCAGTGCCAATTCCAGATTTACTTATGACCGCGGAGACCTCGATCACTTCACCATACTTGGCGAAAAAGGCCCCCAGGCGATCCTCACTTATATCCGACGGAACACAGTGTAGTCACCCGAGTCTTACGGGTTCCCATGTATTCTGTTTGCATTCTCACTGTTTTTGTCGTGAGAATGCTTCCGGCCAACTTTTTGGCCTCTTCCTCATTCGCCAGAAGGATCTCCCACAAAGAATTGTGTAACAGAGAGAGGTTGACACACACACCCACATGAATGCACACAAGCAAATATAACGTTTATTGATTGAAAATGGAAAACTCGATCTTCCGTGAAGTTACAAACTGTGTCAGCGCTATTAATATGAAAGAATCTAGAACAATGATATATGAAACCTAAGACGGCTGATGGATAAAGAGTGAATTTCAAATCGGGTTAGCGAAGACTTGTTTATAAACAAATGCAAAGGGTAGGAGGCGATGTTTAATTTGGGTCATTAAAAAAAAATAGACGAAAATAATATTTTTGGTAAAAACATATTGAAGTAAATTGGACCGGGGAGATAAGGTCAGCGTATGTTTACCGCTAGCGAAATCTAATCTAAACATAAGTTCTATCCGCTGAATTTGGTCATCGAAAAGACAATTGTAATGAACGAATTAATTTTATCCACTAAGAGATTTGAAATAGATCTGAGTAAGTAACAGAAACTTTGTAAATACACGTGATTATGGCGACACTCGTGTTAAGCGCGTGAACAACTTGGCTTATAACCTTCGGTTGCTATATAAACGCGAGTTATGCTGAGTTGGAGAGTTACGTTGGGAGTTACGTTGGGAGTTACGTCGGTGAAGCAGAGTCGGGGTAGAGAGACTGTCGTCGCAGTGAGTCGGTCCTGTGACGAGTCAGAGATAAGGACTTCAAGAAATATCATCGTCGTTGTAGCAGTCGCATTGAAAAGCCGATGAAACTTAACGTTTGTCACTTACGACAACAAACTGAAAAGCTACACTTCCACGTAGGGCTAGAATTACGAGCCACATATCCTCCCAAGTCGATATGGAACGAGTTAATAACACACACACCTCTCTCTGTTGGAAAATTGGTAGAGGAGTAATCCTCTTTTCTTATCTTAATTGCTTTTCTATCCTTTCTGTAATCTTTTCTATTGTTGTTGTTTCCTTATATAAAAGACATCAATATTTTACCCATTGTTGTTCGGCTTCTGCAGATATTATTTCCTTTTTTCGCCACATTCAAATTTTCCTGCTGCCCACCATCACAGCCGTGCCTACATCCCCAATCGACCGTGAGCGTATGAACAATACCCCCCGCCTACTGGATCTAAAATTTAACACAAAGTGGCAGCAGGCAGAACTTGGCCTGTGACCAGTCGAACAATCTACGGGTACTCAGGGAGCGTGCGGCCAGCTACCCCTGAGTTCGGTTCAGACCGAGTGGGCGCCTCAACGCAAAGAGGAAGACGCCAGAGGTTGAGGGGCTGAAGGGACAGAGTGGTAGATTTGGTTGCCATTGACCAGGATTGACCTTGAGTTACCACGGAAAGTAAGTCCAGGAACAGCTTTGAAGGAAAGCAAGCCTTAAGTCATACTCAGGAAGAAAAGAAGGAAACACCAGCAAAACAGGCTTTGTTTGTTGCATCTAGTCGGGACCGACTAAGACCAGAAAGAACTCTAGTCTGCGGACGATATTAGTATAAAAAAAAAGACATAAAATGGAAACAAAACACGGAGCAGCAGACCTCAGGTAAGTCACTTTTTGGTTTCCTCTACTCACTCATTGCACTTAGATCTGCCAGTAATATTGTTGATTTTTGTCGACTCTGTACGCAGTTGAAGCGCACCGCCGTATTAAGTAGTTTCCTTGTTTGTCGTTAATCTCTCTTCTCGTGGGAAAGTGGTAGGATGAGTGTAGCAGGATCAGACGCCACAACCGACCTTGGGGACGAGGGGGTCCCCGAAATAATGATAGGTTTCAGAAGGCTGATAGGTAGTATGAAGCTACCCACTTATAAAGGTAACCCTGCAGACCTGCATGAATGGATTCTCTCCATCCAAAAGAAGCAGGTGGTTTATGGCTTATCACATCAGGAGATGGTGCTCTTGGCTTACAACGCCGCAGCGGGGCAGGTGTCTATGTTTAAAGGGTCATGGTACAAAGAAAACCCAGCCTCGACATGGACAGAGCTTAAATCGGCTCTGGTACGGCAGTACGCAAGTGAGCGTACAGCCATTGAGGCAGTCAGGAAACTATTCCGGCTGCAGCAACAAGAAGGAGAGATAAATGAGGAATTGAGAGAAAGGATCGCAGGGCTAGCAGCATTAGACATTCCGGAGTTGGCGACTCGGAACAGCGGCCCTATTCAGGCCTTGTTGGCCGATGTATATGTAAACGCACTAAGCAACAGGGATTTGAGGGGCGATGTTCTGAAGGGAGTACCGACCACCCTGACCGCAGCCATAGAAGCGACTCGGGCCAGCAAGCGGCTCTGGGATAGGATAAGAAGCGGTATAGGAAGGAGCTACCGGGGAGCCAAGGTAATAATAAAAAAGAAGGATCGGGAGCGGATAAGGGAACCAAAGGAGGAGGTAGAAGAGGACTGGGAGGCGAAGGCTGACTCCAATAGGAAGGCCTGGGATTTGCGTTATGAGTTTTTTAACACCGGGGCGATATGGGCTGGTGTGTTGGACTTTCAAATACAGTGAGCATCGGGCCCACGACTGGCCGACAAACTATGGGGGCGACCCGAGATCTCTGGGGCCGAACTGTACGACTTGTGGCGAGTTCGGGCATAAGGCTCAATGGTGTACGATGGAAGGGAATCGCAAACTAGGGATAAAGCGAGTTAATACGCTGGTGCCTCCTCCCAAAAAGGAAAGGGGTCCGGGAAACGCCAATGGGTCGCCTATGAAAAAGTAAGAGGCAGGGTGGCCCCAGTGCGAGTAAGACCTCTGAGATGCTGGACATGTGGCATGGTCGGACACTTTTCGGTCAGTTGTAAGGAGCGGCAGTGTTTTTACTGTGGAGGAGCGGGTCACCTGAGACGTACCTGTCCTCGCAGGAAGAAGATGGACTACGCAGAACGGAATAACCCTATCTCGAATGGAGGCTGCTAGTTCGAGAAAAGAGAGTCATCTGAGCTCTGCCCCACCTAGGAGGGCCCCTATACAGAAATCAAACCCCCCAGAAAAAAAGCGAACTCCTGTTGCCGGCTCCCATGTCTCGGTTGACGAGAAGACAAGGAAAAAGTGGAGAACATACGGGAAGGAGAAGGGCACAGGTATACCGTTTGCTGAAGGAAGGGCCAGACTTCACCTGTGATGTGTTGTTGGGAAACAAAAAGGTGAAGGCCCTTGTCCATACGGGAGCTTCAGTGTCGCTGGTTAGCTCCAGGGTTTTTAGGCAGTTGGGACTGAAGACAAAGCGTAGTCCTGTCGATCTACTAATAAGTCAGGCTGATAGTAGTAGGATGAGAACAGAGGGGGTGACGTGGCTACCTTTCCAGTTGGCAAGAATCAGAGGTAAGCTTAAGGCTTATGTGGCACCAGATTTGTGTGGTGAACTAATTTTGGGGGCGACTGGCTTAAGCAGAATACGGCACATATCAGTTTTGACCCCGCTACCCTAACAGTAGATGAAGTGCAGATACCGTTGGGAGAGGATAATTATGAATAATTGTCAGTGGTGGCCAAAACAGATATAAAGCTCCCCCCTAGGACCACTATATCTGGGAAAGGCCATATTGTAACAGAGGGAGTTCTGAACAAACGACGTGTATCAAGTGGTCCCTACTGGTAGCGAAGGAGAGATAACCGTATGCGATTCGTTAGTGAAGGGGTCAAGGTTTACAGAAGTTAGAAGGGTTCTTGCAAAGATATTTTCAATTATTGGCTATAATGAGTAAGGTACGCCAGACAAGTCATTCCTTAATGATATTGTTGGAGCATGTGAGGGCACAATTAGACATGCTGTCGCTGGGACACCTGTCTCCGAGTATAATAACTCCGGAACGATTGAGGGAAGTACTGCTAGAGATACAAGCCAAGCTACCCCATCACCTTCGATTACCGGTAGACCCCACCCGGCAGCTATGGAAGATTTGAAATAGATCTGAGTAAGCAACAGAAACTTTGCAAATACACGTGATTATGGCGACACTCGCGAAATAGCTGCCCAAAACTCATCAATTGGTGGATATCCAATTTCAGTGTCACAGAAAAATCACAATAAATTAAGTAAAATAATAAATTGATTTGTGAGATATTTTGGTATTTCCTATCATTTTTATTAGAAATCAGTTGTGTATCTTTGTTATAAATAATAAAAGTGTAATATCAGCGTTGTTAGAAAAACAGAATTAGATTGAAGGATTAAGTAATGATTTTGAAACAAACTAAACACTGATAACTAAAAAATCGACCTGCGTCCTACGTAATGTGGAGTTTTGGATAAGGGGAACTGAAGTTTACTTTGTTGCGGGGCCGATAAGGATGTCGCCCCCGCAAGCTTATCGAAGAAAAGGTGAGAAACAGCTAAGACAATGAGAGGACAAAGGCGGAATAATAAACGTCGAATTTATTTATCCAAAATGTACAAGAGTGTACTTTGGAGAAGTGTGTTGCATCGGCGTCGTGGTTTCCTTCAGGGAAGTTGGTTCGGTTGTATCGGCGACACGAGTGTAGAGTTGGTCGCGGCGGTAGCTGGTCGACTGCCGGATGGGAGAGTTGGCAGCAGCTGGTTGGTCGAAGGCGTACGAAGGTTCGTTGGGTGGGTTAGGACGAGTCCCTAAATAGGGCCGAGTCTGTGCAGTGATACGACTTCCCGGGCGGATCAACCGCGGTGACGGGATCGAGCCGAAGTGTAACACTTGAAGCTGGAGTCAGAGAGGAGATACGCCTTCCAGAGCGGATCGACCGCGGAAACGGTCTTGGCTGGTCATAGCTTGTCCAAGCTGGTCAGAGCTGGTCTAAGCTAGTCATAGCTGGTCTTAGCTTGTCCAAGCTGGTCAGAGCTAGTCTTGGCTTGTCATAGCTGGTCCAGGCCGGAGCCGTGATTCTACCAGCGCAGGGACAAATCCCTACACCAGGTAAGTATCGAGTGACAGTCTCAGCCAAAAGGCCGACAAAGCGAGCGATCTGAGAACAGATATTACACTTTGATCCAAATATTTATTTGCCATAAACGTACAAAATGTGCCACAAGGGCTAAAAATTGGGAGGGGGAAAAGACTGGTCTTCTCTAGTCCTATCTCAAAACTAACTAGTCTCTTTCGTTGACCCATTCGTACTTACAAATTTCCTTTCACCATAACAACACATTTACTCTTCGCTGTTACAACACAATCACCAAAATACCACATTTTCTCGATGAAAAGCCCTAAAATAAATTTTTATTTACAAAATCATCGAGGGATGGGAAAAAACCCAATGTTTATATACAATGTAAAATATGTATGTACAAGAAGCTAAACAAAACAATATTAGTAGTAGGAACCTTCCAAAAATGTGGCAGAAATCTCGATTAACTGGGATGAACAAATCCAGAGAACAGAGACGTCTGTCACCTAAAACGTGGGGAGGGTTGGAGACAAGAAACTAAAAAGGAGGACAAAAAAGGCGGGACTTATGTACTTGCATGCTCTAGCTATGTTGAAAGGAAAATATTTAGCCCTTCGGAGGCCAAAACTGAACATGAAAATGTCTTATCTTACCGTAAAAGGGCTGGGATGACTGATGTTTCGGTTCGAGGCCCAAAATCCTCTTGCCTAAGTTACATCTAACAAACACTCCAGGTCAGCACCTCTCACTCGCACCAAGCGCGAAACTTTCACCCACCTTTTGCTGAACTTACACGAGGAGAGACGCGCCCTCTCCGCCCTGATCTTAACCTTAAGCTGATGCCTAAAGAAAGAGACCAGTTGCAAAGTGGAAAATTTCTCACCTGCGTGAAACTCCTTCTGGCTAGTCGTCCACACCACCATTCGCATAATGCCGAGCAGACACAAGAGCACATAGTTCTGATCCCTAGACATTGACGGTACCACATTGGAACAAACGGAACTGGCTTCCAAGACAAAAAACTTTCCGTCCAAGACGCGAACCATGTAGCCTTTAATCAGCCTGCACAGAGGTTGCACAACGTCGCAGTGAAAGAAGGCATGTTCAATTGACTTCTCCCAGTCACCACAGCGAACACATTCGGCTGAAATCGCCAATCCCGCTGCGCAGAGCTTTTTGCCGACCCAGAGAGTCCCTCGCAACACCAGCCAGGTGAGTGGTGCCTCGTCGTTGTTGAGACATTTCAACCCGGGTGCCCAAGGCGAGACGGAGCGAAACTCCTTGTTCGTAAGGCCCAGCTTGCCCGGGAGCTTGCCCGGGAGCTTGTCCTTGGCAATCGCCCTCACCGCCACCCGATACAAAGCCTTCCGAGACATATCCCGTGTGTCAGAGAGGCGATCTTTAACCTTTAAGAGGCAGCACAGCGCGTCTCTACATTCCTTATAAAAGAGGCATTCACCTTCAGGTGAGCGGTGCGCCTCCACCTCGTCGGAATGCACACTTTCAAGGGACGGAAAAGATTGACGGGCGTCTTCCTTCCAGAATTCGCCGTCACCGTCGTTTTGCGTACACATCCGTTCTAGAAAATTCAAGCGGAACATATGCTGACGTGTCTTGATGCTTGGCATTCCCAGACCGCCTTCGGCAGGATGGAGGCAGCAGACCTCGCGACTTACCAAGTGAGCCTTTCCTCTCCAGAGGAAATCGAAAAGCTCTTTAACGAAATTGTCTAGCACGGTAGACGGGTGTGGAAGAACCGAAAGCCGGTAAAGGAGAATCGGGTAGATGTGCGAAATGCACACTTCCGCCCTCCCCTTCAAGGAAAGATTCCTTTGAGTCCACAAGGGAACTGCTTCCTCGATTTTCTTTCGAACTTCCAACCAATTTGTGTCCAGCAGAAGGCCGGGACCGAACCAGATACCGAGTATCTTCACCGGCCCGTCCGTCCAGCTGAAGGGCCCCGGGGAGAGTAACTCCCTCCCACTCAGCCAACCGCAAACCAACTGACTTTTCGCGATTGATTTTGGCCCCTGCCACCGTCTCATACCTGCAAATCTCTTTGCCAACTTCGTGAATCTCGGCGGTGTTCTTTACGAAAACAGACACGTCGTCAGCATAGGCGGAATACTTGGCCGCTTTGGTGGCACCAGGTAAAGAAATTCCACGAAGGACTGGATTCGCCTTTAGCTTGCGAAGGAAGAGTTCCAAAGCAAGAACATAGAGCATAGGCGAAAGCGGACAACCTTGACGAAAGGATCGAGACAAGGTGAAAGGCTCCGACCTTACCCCGTTCACTTCCACCAGTGCCCCCGGGGACTTGTACAGGAGACGGATCCAGGAACGAAAGTGTGGCCCGAAACCGGCAGACACGAGAACAGCCTCGAGAAAACGATGGTCCACCCTATCGAATGCCTATCAATTGGACTGATCCAAATTGATCAGCGCGGCTTCGCCGTCGACTTTTTCCATGATTTGGCGAACCATATGAAGGTTGTCCTGAATAGTCCTCCCCCTCACGGCGCACGTCTGTTCGGGACCGATCAGACTATCGAGGACAAGCTGCAAATGGTTGGCCAAGACCTCCAACTCTACATTGAGCATAGTCAAAGGGCGGAAATTATCTAACCCATCCCCTCCGCTTTTGTTCTTGCATAGGAACTTGATGACACCCCTGGTGAAGCGTTGGGGTATGTTGCCATTCCTGAACCAGTGGTTGAATATCAGTGCCAGTAGCGGAACAAAAACGGGCGACAGCCTCAAGTACACCTCGTAGGGAAGACAGTCTATACCCGGAGTCTTGTCTCGGCCGGCCTGCTTCAGCGCTTCCCAGATTTCCTCCTCGGTGACGGCCCCTTCGCACACATCCGCTTCCCCCGTCTCGAGACGCGGAACGTCGGCTAGATATGCATCGAAATTGGCGGGGCTCAGTCCGGGCTCCCTGATAAAAAGGTAGCGGATGCCTTCGTTTGTAGTCACCTGTCGTCCGCCGATGTGACGCTCGGAAAGTAGCGATCTGACGCGCTGCGCAACTCCTCTTGCCTCAGTTCGGCAGCCATGTTCGATGTAACTCGTGCGAACTACCGAATCCGGGCCGCCCCTATTTGTCCAAGTCCACGCTAACTGCCCGCGGTTTTCGTTCCGAAACTTATTTTCACTTTATGCTAACGTCCAGGACACAAAGCCTGCCCTCCGGATCCGCGAACACAAGAGAACACGACACCGTCAGGGACCTGCTGATCAGCCAAAAAACCCCTCTTGAGCGACTATCAAAATAAGCTGAGTAGAGGTAAAACCTCCCCGACAGAATATCTTCATAGTCGCTGGCAGTAAGATGAGTCTCCTGTAGACAAACATTCACACCGAGATGCTGAAGATCGCGGACGAGCCTCGCTCTGCGAGACTCCGACCTCAGCCCTCAGCCCTCGCCCATTCAAAGTTGCTAACCATAAAGCCATTGCGAGACACTTACCTTAAGGTTGGGCGTCACCCTGAAACATAGTCGGGGTGAGAATTCCAACAGCTTCACCCATCGAGCCAGTGTCCATCGCAGTCTTGATGGTACCGTCTTGGGACAAGCCGCCGACATCCCAAGGAAAAGTTAATTTTAATGCCCTGTATAGGGAGGGGTGAACCAAAACAGGGACCCTCCCACAACAGTAATGTTTCATTTTGTTAAGTTCATCGCTGTTGGTGATGACGAGATGAGGCCAGGAAGCTCTTTCTCGCCTACTCAATCATACCCCAGACGTGCCGTGTTCCGGTCCCGATGCGGACGACAGTTAGGACCATTTTTGCCTTCGGGAAGTTTGTGTGATCGTCTAACTCCCTGTCGCCGCATTTCTTCATGGCCAAGAGGACATTCAATTTTCAATCCTCTTGGCAAAGTCCTTTGCCTTCTCCTCACTTTCCGCTGTTACGCGGCACACATTCTTCCCCAAGTTATACGCCAGCTTTGCCTTCCTCTTTTTCCCGCCGGCTTCTTCTGATGGACTCCTCTGTCTCTTCTCGGGCGTAACGCTTTCTTTTTTAACAGGGGTCGGCCCAGGCGATCAAGGGATTTCCAGTCCTCTTTTTCGGAGAGAAAGAGAGAGCTCTCGTGCAATTATTGGGGTGTTTTTTCATCTTGGACGGGGAAGATAGGGTAG
>OZ038489.1:62078323-62120823 GCA_964036315.1 Acanthosepion esculentum | reverse complement strand
TGTGTTTTGTAAACTGATGTATCACGAAACATATATTTGCAGTTTTTAATACATTAAGAAAAAAGTTTTAAAGAAATTAACATACGTTCGTTTTCTTCAATTCTGAAAACAACCTTCCAAGGCGCAAAAGTGATTTTGGTCTTGTTCCATACTAACCTAATCTTAGAAATGATCGATTCATAAAAGTGCTGTAAAATTGTACTCTTTTAAAGAGTTACGAACTATTCCTGAGTTGTATTGAATCCCCTGATAATTTTATTTCATCTTTCTCTTCTTTTTTCTGTTTCATTCTGCTGCTGGCTACACTGGGCTGTCAAACCTTTATTGAAAGCATGCCAATATTTCTTCATTTTTCTCTTTGTCGACTGCGAAAAAAAAATTAATTTTACCTGTCCATCGCCTTACAACTCTCCTCCTTGCAATGTTGACCTCGAAGCTAAATAAATTATTCCTGTATAGAAGTTATTCTAAAAAGGGCAATATTATACTTATTTTGGGGTCCTTCTGAGCCTCTGTAACAAAGATCGCGTAATTGATTCTTTAGTTATTTTCAGAAAGAAAAAGATTGAATGTAATTCATCTTTGCAATTTTTTGACGAAATCAAGTCTTGAATAATTCGATCGATTGATCAACTCCAAAAGATTTTTTCCTTCCTGCTTTAAGTACAATCTGTAAGGCAAAAGAACATTCCCTTAAATAATAAATGAATTTACTCAAGATCATATTCTTAAAATTTGGCCACTCGTGGCAAAATCATTTCAATGTCTTATTTATTTGAAGATGGTAAATTCGTTAAAGTCGGCTTTTCATTAAGAAAAATGGGAATATATAATAATTCATGATATTGAAATTTTATATATATATATATATATATATATATATATATATATATATATATATATAAGGGAGAGGTTATAGTTGTTCCAATGAGAAAAAAGCATAGAAAGGCGGAAAAGGATAAGAACAAAGACCTCCTTCCTTCGCCTTTCTCTGACCAATTCTAATTGTTTTATTACCCCTTAAGCAGAAGAATATATTCTCCACAAGTTCAAGAAAATTTGGATTACTACTACACACAAAAGACAATGGTTATACATCGGAAAACATAAGTAAAATTGAATTCCTTTAAATAATATGTGGAAATAACCACTCTTCGCCTGCTGAAGGTCGAAAGACCTGAAACGAGTGTAGCAAACATATGGAAAATAAAGTATAATATATATTTAAAAAATCCACATTAAAACCAAAAACGTTTGCAGCTTCTCGCTTCTCTTTAAAATATATATAAATTAAACTTATATATATATAAATTAAACTTATATATATATATATATATATATATATATATATATATATATATATATATATATATATATGTATATATATATATTAGTTTAATATATTTTATAATATAAATATTTGTTAAAAAAAGATATTAACTTTTTCACTTATAACATTGAACAATGAAAATTTACATAATGAAAATTTCCCAGACAAGCTGTAACAATTTTTCGCTGGTCTGATGGAATATTACGCTTTTTCCTCATCGAATTCAGAATGCTTTTATTGCTACCTTCAGTTGGCCTAATTGAAGAGTAATATATAGCGAATCAATCTTCTGGTTCTTCAGAAGGATCTCATCTAATCTTCATTACCACAAGTCAGCAACAAGAGAGTATATATTAATTTCTAAATAATTTAAATGTACCTTCATTAAATATTTGTTAAGAGATAAACACGTGCGTCTCCTGAAATGCCCACAACCAACATGCCAGACTCGGAATATGAGTCCACATAAAAAAATGTAAAGAAACAACAAGGACCAATATATATATATATATATATATATATATATATATATATATATATATAGAGAGAGAGAGAGAGAGAGAGAGAGAGAGAGAGAGAGATAGATAGATAGATAGATAGATATAGATATAGATATATATGTATACATATATATATGTGTGTGCGTGTACAAACAAACGATAATGTATTGACGATAAAGTGTTACATAAACAATAGAATATTATTACGTGTTACTGAACAATAAACATGAATGAAGAAACCATTTAAACTAGTGAGTTGTTTGCGTATGTGTAGTTTGGTGTAGGAGACATTCCTAGAAAAATAAAGTGAAAGGTGCGTACGTACGTGTGTGTGTGCATTGTTCATGCGCGTCCCAAAAAAGGAAAGCGTTCTTCCTCGAGAAATTTACATCTTGATGAGTACGCGAAAAAAGTGTGAAAAAGAGGGCGGGAAAAGATATCACGGCCGGAAAGAGTCCCCTAGTAGCAGTTTCGAAAATTAGGAGGAGGTAACTTGACACTCATATTAAAGGACTCTCCCCAACAATTTTTTTATGTTTATTCGTGATTAATTTGTTGCGTTATAAATCTTTTATCGATCACTCTCTCATAGTCTATCTCCCTAAACACTATGTCTCTTCGGGTCATTAGCAATCATAGGCATCCATAGCATTTCCTTCTTTCTTTAATATCACTAGTGATCGGGTTTGGAGAAAACTTGCCGTCCCTAGTGAAAACTATAAGATACTAGTGTAATAATTCATATACCAAGGAGTTTTACGATTACGATCATTAGTAGTATTTTTAATTCGATGTCTCTTCAGAACATAGACAATCATACCTTTTTCTGTATAATCAGTGAATTGTCTTGGAAAGTTAATGGAGTGAAGTCCCGTTGCATTCTCCACAGTATTCAATTCAAAGTTACACTACTCACATATCTACTAAAGAAATAATAACAACAACAATAGTAATAATTTTGTGTTGAACCGATATTTTATTTCACTGTCGACTTTATATACATACATTCATACAGCTACTACTGCAAAAACAGCAACAGTGTCTCTAAAATGTCCTTATTGTATAATGGTCCTAAGATCAAGAATACTTTCCGAATTGAAACATCATTAACACCAATTCAGAGAACCCCCAGCAATACATCACGATATTACCAGGCTCCATCACAGAGGAGGAATCTATGCATGTACATATTTCGATCTTTGGGCTTCCTAGTCTATTTCATCTTTTCATCTTAATCTAATTCATCTTTTTTGTTAACGATATTCTAAGTTTAGTTATGTGATGCTCAGATCAAGTTGGCAATAAAACACTGGCATCTGACTTAGATCATTTTGTCTTAGGCCAGAAAAACCTGCCATTTCAGAATTTAACCATTAATACTCCACACTCTTTAAGAGTATATCTTTGCAATATAACTTAAGACTGAGATTATCCTACAAAAGCTGCTACTGGTTCATTTTGTCAGTGTCATTCAATTGTATAATTAACAACTTAATAAAAAGACGCAAAATGTACTCTCAGAGGTCGGAATTATGATCTTCATTACCACAAGTCAGCAACAAGAGAGTATATATTAATTTCTAAATAATTTAAATGTACCTTCATCTTTTAAGTAGACAAACAATGCTACAATTGCATAAATAAGTAAAGTAATAAAACAATGTACTCAACATTACGAATGATATAGAATTTTATACTGTCTAATTTCACTTTTATTATTTTAATAGTCCGACTCAAATTTGAATCGAGATTAGCATTCCATTCAGTAACAAGAACAAAATAGCTTGGGTCAGGAATGCAAGTCTTAAAGATTATCGATTGACTGATCACTAAGTTGTCTCTTTAAACTTGCGGCCAGTGTGGATATCTAATCTTCATACAAAAGGAGTAAGAAAATTTCAGTCTGCAATCTGAGAAAATACTGCTGCGACAAAATTAAATGTTTTATATGATTAAAAATGCAGTATAGTTGTTTTGACTGACTAAATCTGCGTCTGTTGTAGGCCGACGCGGAGTAAAAATGGAATGGGTTTATTAAATATATTAACTCCTGTGACTCGTGTAGGAAAACTAAGAAGAAACTAAAAAGCAACACAATCGATTAATGAATAAATTTATATTTCGAAGGAGAATCCATAAAAATTTCTGCTTGCATTGAAAGAACTGAATCTGATGAATGAGAAAATTAAATTGTAATTTAAAGTTTCTAAAACTGTGATGGTAATTGATTACTTCAGCACTTTCATGAAATCAATTGATATGTAGCTTTTTGCTGTGAGTTTAAAATGGAAAGTACTTGCATCAAGTGCAAAGACAACAGCATAAAATTAAGAACACACTTTTTAAATTTCCGCTAAACGAGTCATGTACCCATCTCTATTTAGAAAACAAGAAAAATGATATTACCATAAAGTGATGGTATCATTCTTCGTTATTAATCAAAAGTTCAGCGCCCTATGTCTTTAAACCTGCTGTTTAAGCGTTACATATTTATTCTCAATCAAACTACTTTTAAGATGTGTTCTAAATTTTATTATATACTAAATATTATTTTTATATATATAAAATAATATTTAATATATAATACCATTTTGTGTTATATTATATGAAATTTTATATCAAATATTGTTATGTTAAATTTTAAATACAAGACGTTTCAAAAGCAAAGTTAAATGAAACATTCAACCTCATTATTGAACGGAAATAATAATCTCTTCATCTTTGTAAATATGACTCCAGAATAAGATTCAACGGAAATAAAATGTTAAAAAGACGTTTCCTGGGAATATTTTTTCCCGAATAGCAACTGTCTGCTATCAAAGATGTGCTTCCAACAAGGATATTTTTGTTCATAAGCGTCAGAATTATGAAATATCATTGACCAAAAATAACAGAAACAGATTTTCTAGAATACCAGACTTAAAAATCAATATAACGGCAAAATTATTTTCTCACATTAAATTTTCCAATCCAGTAAATGTGCAAGAGGAATTCTTTTTGTCTTTTTAAGGTATTTAAGAATTCTCACATTAGTTTTAGAACTTATTTCATAATAAAGATGTGATTTCTTCACCTCAAGTAGAATTTTTTTGTAAAACTTCTAATAATCATTTCTTAGGTGATATAAAAAGATAAATTATTTTTTTAAATGTTCCAATTTCTCTGTCAAATGTTAGTGGCTTGTTCGTCTGTAATAGGAAAAGAAAGGAAAAAGGATTCTGGAATAACCTTTAATTTATCCTCCTGTTTTCGACGACTGTTTAAATTATGTTATTTAATATTGTTCTTAGTACTCCAGTTGTTTAGTTTGGTGATAAAATTTAGACGAAAAATTAAACTATCTCCGCAGTCGCTGTTTGAATTTATTACGTTTTTCCACAACAATACCCTTTAGAATATTTATCAGCTGATAAACAAGACTAAAATGAAACAATTTTAGAATTATAAAAGCTAACAAATGACAACGAGAATTCGTTCCATTCATCTATTAGAAATGAACGTCGTATTCGTAAGACCTCTTTTCGTTACCAGCATGCTGATTGGGATTCACTCCGTGACTTTCTTCGAGGCGCCCACTGACTGACATTTTTAACCTCTATAACCACTATTTCCAGCTATATCAGCGTGACAGTTCCCATCACATCAGACGCCTATAAATGTAAACGTGTCTTCTAAGGCGCTAAGTCTCTGTTTGCTGAGAGAATGAAACACTCTGTAATAGTCTATTAAATAAGAGTAAGTCTTCTATTCTTCCTCTCTTCAATCAATTTGAGGTGTTAACGTCTTCCGCTGATAAAACTGAATATTTCGTCCGTAAATTCTCCTTAAACTCTAGTCTTGATTCATCTGGAGTATCCGTGCCTAACTTTCCACTTAGAACCGAGTCTCTGTTGAATTATATGCATATAACACCTTCTATGGTTTCTGCTATCATCTCTAATCTGGATCCCTACAAAGCATGTGGACCTGATGGTATCCCTGTCATAATCTTGTAGAAGTGTGCTCCTGAACTGTCTCCTGTTCTCTCTAAACTGTATAACTGCCTCGCTGCTACTTATTTTCCTGTTTGTTGGAAATCCTCATCTGTTGTTCCAGTTTTTAAGAACTCAGGTTCAAATTCTTATAGAAAAAGATAAGGAACAGAAAGTAATAGTGGCTCAATGAACCACATAGTTTCCTTCACCAAACCACACAAGTGAAATCATTGTATTGATCAACACTTCTTTGTGTTTCTTATTCATAAATATTATTTGTAACACGAATACGCACTCGTGCACACACCATCAGTCAACGCTGTTTTTTCAGCATACCTCAAACATTTTCGGTACAATGACCATTTCTCACAACTGTGAACAGGCTTTTTGGCTGTGGATAGTTTGGTGGCTCTTCTAATGAGTTCTATTAACAAAATTTTAAATTAAAATTTCTTTAAGTCGTTCAGTTTCGTGGTTTGGTATAAGTAACATATTTATAGTGGTATATAGGATATAAACTCCTATATTTTACAACCAATAAGTGAAGTACAAACAAGAGACGCCTACAAATAAATATTACTAAATTCAGTAAATACGAAAAACTTTTTTACAATTCTGTACTAACACGGCTCCAAATAGAATCAGTGGTTTCTGGAATCTGATTGGATATGACAAGTCACCTGATGTTCATTCTGCGATGTCCGTGCGGTTGAACTCCAAATCATCTGGAAATAGGTCAGGATTCGGGTTACTGGGTACATTCCCAAACAAAACAGATGGCGATTCGGAGCCAACCAATAGTGATAAAAACAACATTCGGCGTCCAGATCTGCAGCGAAACACAGTCAGTGAAGAACAGTCGGCGAAAGATAGTCAGCAAATCAGACCATGCCTCAATCAACAGCTTAGACACACGTTACCATGACCATACGCTAGTCAGAGATGAATTTCCTACATGCAAAGCAGCAAAGAAAATAAGTCCTATATCCCCTCTTTTTTTCACTATGTTTTAAGATTAGTAGTTACCGCACGCAATCAGTCAGCAGTCACACATGTTTTATTAGCGTATGCTTCACACAAAAATACACACAAACACAGATATTGGCGTACCATACCACTTGATTTCCTCACTTGTAACAAAAACACTTCGAAACTTTGCTGACTCACTTGCGACAAATCATTTCGAACAGTCGAATTATTGGTCTCTTCATAGCCACAACAAAGAACATTGATTTTTGAATATGTAAATTCAAATATCTGACTGTATAAATGTTACTGTCATATTTAGCTTGGTCTTCTTCTTCTCTGCGAAGATCAATTGTGTTCTATATGTGGACACGACACTCGGATTTTGTTTTTACTCCTAAAGTCAGAGTAGACAGGCCCCACAGGTATCAGAATTGTTTTAAAATTGGTGATTTTTGAAGAGTTGTGCTGCTACTTCTACTGCTGCTCTGTGTGTGTGCGCGCGTATGTGTGTGTGTGTCTTTTGATATGGGAATATCAACATTTCTTTGTCACTGCTCGTAATGAGTGCAAGCATGTCCTCAAAGAAGCAATGTCACTATTTTCTGATAGAATAAGACTCTGCAAATGTGTGTTGAACGATAACATATTCTCAGTCCCTCCTCTCTTCAATCAAGAGCGTGCTGTTTAGTTTAGTTTTTACTTCCGCTTGTGATGTTAGGCGTCGCGGGGAGACACGGCAACGCAGTCAGTTACCAACTTGCTCATCTTCTAAAACATCCTAGCATTTCCATGAGCACCAAGGCAAATCTCATCAACGCCATTTTCCTACCAACGCTGACATACCAATACCAGACATGGCCCCTAACAAAAACCCTTGTGAGGAAACTGATCACTTGTGAGATGAAATGCCTGAGGAAAGCAATGAAGAAGACCAGGCGAGACAAGATCAGGAATGAGGCAATAAGAGGTATGCTTGGAGCAATACCAATCATGCAACACATCGAAACCAGAGGATCAAGTCGTTTGGGCGCCTCACTCGCATGTCTATCAACTAACCATTCCTACAAGCATACACCCTCACGTACTCTGGTTGCAGAGCGAGAGGCAGACTAAGTGGCAGACACTCTCAGAGCCCACGAGATATCTCTCCTCCAGGCTACTCGCCTTGCCGCTGACAGACGACTGTGCCTCCCCGCGACGCCGCGAGAGCGTACTGAACTAAAGCAAATCCGTCCGATCAATTTAAATATTGACATCTGCTGCAAATAAGATAGAGTGCTTTGCCCGGAGGTTCTCTTCTAACTCCACTCTTGATTCAATTGGAGTACTTCTGCTAGATTTCCCCCCTGGAACGGCGGCTTTACTGTGTGACATACTGTGTGATCCCTGCTGTCGTCCTAAAGAAATGTGCTCCTGAGCTGGCTCCTTTACAAAGAATACCTCGTTGCTTTCCAAATTTTTGGAAGTCCTCTTCTGTAGTTCGTTTTTAATAACTCTAGGGAACCCTCTGACCCCTCAAATTATCGCCTATCTTACATTTTTCAAGTATTCGAGGCCATTAGCCGAACTGATTAAGTATCTTCACACTACCTCCTTTCGGACATGGCTTCCGATTCGCCGACGTGTTAACAGCTATCTCTAAATTTATCAGTCAAGCTTTAGATAAGAATGGCGAAGTTTGGGCTGTGGTTCTAGATATCTCGAAGGCGTTCTGCGCAAGCTCGAGGACTACGGTGTCATGAGGCGTATATTTTGCTTAATCCAACCGTTCATTACTAATCGAGTAACGAAAAGTCACGTTTCCATATCATTTCATACTAACGCGGTGGTGCCCCAGGGCTCTATACTTGGAGCTACCTTGTTTCTGATCTTCATCAATGATCTCCTTGATGTCATCAGTTCCCAAATAGTGCCATTTATACAAATGGTTGTGCCATTTATACAAATGACACTACCATTTACTCCTCTCTTAGTAGCATGTTCAACAGATCCGACAAAGTAAACCAGGAAATTACTCTTGAAAAGGACCTTCAATCAGTGGTTAACCACTGATTGAAGGTCCCTTTTAGCCCGGGGTAAGAAATGGCTTGTAAATTTCAACATCTCAAAAATAAAACTGCTTTCATTTAATCACCACAGAGAAATTTCCATCAGGAGGGCTGATACTGAAGTCCAGTAGAGCAACACTCTACACCTTCTTGGCCTCACGTTTTCCACTGACATAAAGTGGACCGACTATATCGAGTCAATTGCTACATCTGCTGCGAGGAAGGTTAGTTCACTGTGTCGTGCCCCCAAAATGTTCTCGTCAGAATCCATCTTGCACATTTATAAATCTAACATTCGTCGGTGTATTGAATATTGTTTCTATATCTGCTCCTACTACGCATCTCCAGATTCTTGACAAAATCCAGAGGAGGGTGTGCAATATAATCGATCCTGACCAAAAGTTTGTCTGTTCTACAAATATAAGTGCTAAGTGCTCGGATTAACTTTTTCTTGGTGCCCCAAATATATAAATTTAAGCGTGCTACTAGTTTGGTAACTAGATTTTTTCTCTCGTGTCTTCGTATTAATAGGCGTACCGCAGTGAGTCTTCTGCTTCCACATTCCATGGAAACTAACGTATTCTGGACTGCCTCGCTGTATACACGATTGGTAACTCCTATATTGAATCTTCTCTCTTAAAATAATTCAGGACTCGTAGTCCGTCACTGAGCTGTGTACTGTGTATTGTAATACTTTTCATTTGGAATTCCCCGTACACAGGTAACACCGTACATCGAGGGATCCACAAGTTCAGAAATGGAAATGCCCCACCCGTCTGGGAATTATAAAACAACTACTTTCATGGACGCAACCCAGCGCAATAATACATATAACGCCTAGCACTTCGACGTCAGCCAGCATCAGTAAATATACATCTAAGTCCACTGTAAAACTATTAATCAATAATATTAGAAGACTTACAAGTTTTTTCAGTAAAAAAAAGTCCTCCTCTGACAAAGTTATCATTTTACGGCAACGCGGTTATCAAGGAATAAAAAGCAGGAGAATAAGGTAACTGGCAGAAAATTCTAGTTACATTTTGCTCTGAATCACACATCTCTCGCTTTGTAACCTATCAGATACATTTCTCTTACAAATATACGTCAAATAAGCGAACGATAAAACATTTTCTCGTCTATAAACAGTTCGCAAATTTTCTTGGAAGGTCCCTCGACTTACCTGACCTACTTCTACCACTGACGACTGCTCCATTTCCTGTCAAGCAAATCTTTACACATTACCACTTCTACTGACATGGCAAATAAGGGCAGAATGTCTTTTATGGATTGCTCAACACTACACCAGGTCAAGATCTCTAAACTTTTTAGATGGGGAAATGCAATCACCGAACGTAATTTTCCACAAGTTTCTGCAACAATAAAAACCTTGGAAACATTTCAGGGTCGGTTACTTCAAACTAATGATGTACAGACAGACAACAGCAGAAGAATTAGAAGAATTTGTAAACAAATGCAAAGTGCAAGTGAAGACATTCACATTTACAGAGAAAGAACAACAGGAGAGAATAATAGAGCTTATAATTGCCAGTCCTACTATTGTGGACTTTCAGAAAGAAACACATACTGTTACCAAGGATTACTGACTGTATCCCTGAATATCGTCTAAATGAAAATGGTTCCTGAAACAAGTTGATGGCACTGTGGAGATTGCTAATGATGTTGAGGTTTATGCCAAATCAGAAGATCATAACAAAATATTATCCAAACTTATGCAAGTAACTTTCAAAAACAGTTTCATTTTCAACTCAGTAAAATACAATGTCAAATCAGAAGTCATATCTTTTTACTGTATAATATACAATGCAAATGATGTCGGTCCAGTCCCAGAGAAGATCAGCAACATGATAGCTATGTCACTTCCAACATGCGGGAGAGAACTGTAGGAATTTTTAATTCTATTTACCTGCTTTTCACTATTCATTCCGAACTTGAGCGACAAGGCATCCATTCTGCGAGATTTGATAAACAAAAAAGAAATTTTTCTGTGGATAGAACATCAAAATCTACGTTTTGATGATCTCAAAACAGAGATCAACCCTTAAATATTTCGACACAAACAAGCATAAACTCTGCAGACTGGTGAGAGCCTTATAGGACTTGGAACTGCACTGACCTAAGATGACAGACCGATTGCCTATGCATTGAAATCTCTTTCAAACATAAGGAAACTTCTGACAACGATTTCACACATACCTTTATAGACGTTAGCTTAGAGTACTAACCGATCAGAAACCATTGACCAGTGCAACTCCAATACTATAATGCATGCTATTCAATCTATAGAAATGCCAAATGCATATAGAATATAGACTTGGAAAATAGATGACACTACCAAATATACTGTCATCCACCTAGTACCAGGAAAAGTGACACGATCGACATTGTTCTTGTGAGATTAATTAGTGACTGGTTGAAACACTTACAAGAGGATACCTAGAAATATCATTCATGAAGTTATAGTAATTGGATGAATAGATTCATTTAATGGACTACCATATTCCTACTGGCCTTACAGGGACAAACTCTGTAAATGAAAGCATTGTATTGAAATGATCAAAAGTACTGATTCCAGCCACACAGAAAACCATATTGGACCAGCTCCACTACAGCTATCAAGACATCGAGAAGACATGTTATCGGGCTAACGATGCAGTATATTGGAATGGCATAAACACTGACATCGAGTACATGTTAAAGAAATGTTTCGTATGTGAGGAAAAAGCTTCCTGTACAGCCGTATGAAACCTTGCATGAGATCTCAAGTTGAGCTTGAGAAACTTTTGGTAGCGACCATTTTTCATTTCAGTGAACATGAATATTTAATAGTTACTTATTACTACTGAATTTATTTTAACATATGCAAAACAACTGGATAAAGTACAAGTCACATGGTCATAAGAGCAAATGAATAAGTATTCATAGAATATGGCATTCCCATAGAGGTAATAAGTGACAATGGGCCACAGTACTCAAGTGAGGCATACAACGAATTTACCCGAAAAATGGAAATTTGATCACAAAGCATCATCTCCAAGATTTCTACAAACACTTTTGTGAAAAGGCATATACAAACTGTGATCCAACCTCCCCTAAAAAATACCAACTCTACGTTTCCCAAACCCCAAAGAGTTGAAGTGCTGTCAAGAAAACAAAACATGTTTAACATATAGCACCTCTATTTGTAGACTGGCTCATAGCAAGGTAACACAACTTTCCTAAAATTAAGAAGACACTCCTCTGATGAACACTGACAGTTATCTTCTTTGGCCAATAAAAAAAATAATTTCAACTTAATTCAGTTTAGTTTATACGCCATCCCATTATTCAATTTAATTCATTTGAATTTTGTTTCAGCAACTCTATGTAACAATATTTTCATTGTCAAATGGGGAGTATCATTACACTTACATTACATTATTTTCATATACACACAGACGAGCGTATGAAGCGCTTTACCCGGCGCAATAGTACATAGAGGATTTAGACATCAGCCAGCAACAGTAAACATGTTTTCTAATTATTCACTGTAAAACTACTAATAAATAATAATACATAACCAACATGTTTGTTATCAATCAATTATAACAGCACCCACTATCATACCCCTTTCGATAAATTCACGTTACCTTCCTATGAGCATCCTAACCGGTGTTCATATGACTTACTAAAAATGTTATAGATTTGGACATTTCCGTGGCGTCAAGGTACAATGACGTCACCTGCCATACTGCTATCTCATGGCTTTTGATACGTTAGTGTATCTTTAATTAATACGATATGAATTTCTTCGTGTCTGTTTCAATGACTGCACTATTTACCAAACCTATTTTTAAAAAAACAAAAAAAAACAGCTAAATTGCAAATGTTCGTATATCGAGAGAAATTTTGACACAAGAAATTCATTGAAAGTTGATTTTTCGAAAAATATTTTCCCTAAAATGTTAAATCTATTATTGCACAAAAATTATTCCTACTTTCAAGTGTAACTGTAATCTAAATGCTGATGCTTTAATTTATTTCTTGTAAGTACATTTTTAATCCCTACATGAAGATTATTGGTTTATATTTCTTATTTTCGACGGACATGTACTAACTTTAAGGTGTGTGATATATTATCTCGGTAGTTTTCCACCATGTTACCGGAGCAGCTATATTTGGGCATAATCAGTGTACATGTACACAAGATAAAGAGATTAAACGTATATGTATTTAATATGTATCTATGTGGGAACGTCAATAAACATATTTCTTTTGAAAGATGTAAAGACAACAACAAACAAGATAAATACGACGCTTCGTTTTAATGACCTTAAATAGTTTTCGATATCCGGTTGTTTCTCAATTACGATATTATCAGGACTACATATGCTGACTCAGAGAACAGACAGCCAGTTATTACGGAGGGTAGGACGCTAAGGCTGTTTGTCTTCGAAAATGGACAGAATAGTTAACTGATCCACCACTACGAGGGACGACGTGCTTTAAAGATCAAGGGCAGATGTCCGAGATGAGACAACCCATTTTGCAGCAAACGTGGGCAATCATATTCAACGCTGATATCTTTCGCTTGGTCACTAGCGGTAAGATGTCAGAAAAGTCATATGTTTTCAGCTTCTTGTCGGTTCGTTGCGTCGAGTAGGAAAAAATCGATTCATGGTGATCTGAAACGAAGAAATTTAAACAGTATAATAAAACTTTTTTCGCAAAAGATAGGCTTCATATAATATTTGAATCAAAAAATTTAACAGTTTTAACATGACTCAAAAATATTATAAGATTATTTTGGATAATCTTTGTTATCGTGATACTTTTTCTTCTTTTTTTTTGTGATGTGGTAAAAAAATTCAAATAAAAAATTCAAATAAAAAATTCTCACTTAAAATTTGAAAAACCTAGCGTTGCGACTTTGCACGTTCCGATATTGTATACAACTGTCAATAATAGCGCATTCTTAAAAAAACATCTTTCGGTCTACAAACAATTATTTCGTCTCCAAGTTTTAATTTTAAAGGAAAAATATATGCCTGAAGATGAATAAAGGATTATTCGAAAGTACTAGCATTTTAAAAAAAATATAAACTGGAAACAACTGACAACAGTTTTATGGATGAGGATCACATCATTCTATGGATTAACAGTATTTTAATGCATACATTATATTCTAGAAGCGATGTGATATCGCCAATAATCGCATTAATATTGCTGATTGATTCTATGTGTGATTATTTCTTTGTATATAAAATACATGCTGCCTAATGTTTTATGTTTATATATATATATATATATGTGGTTGTACACATAGATTACCTCTCTCTCTCTCTCTCTCTCTCTCTCTCTCTCTTTCTTTCTCTCTCTATCGTGAGCAGTATATCGTTCGTTTTGTAATATGAGGTTTTTGTAGTATGACGATACTCTTACACGTCTTCTTGGTATGGTTTGGGCCTCGGCAGAGTTTTCCATTTGTCTTTCTCTACATTCTGCGGATAATCTTTGGCCGCCCTCATTCCGCATTATTGGTCGGACTTTACGTATGTGGCGCCGGTTTCTCCTAGTCTCATTGTTCTTGTTACTATTCCTTTTCTCAGATGAGGTGGTTCAACACAGTCACTATCTGGCTTTTGTGAAGAACTGGTAAGTCTCTTGCAACATAGTCGTAATAATATTTTTGTTTTGCCTAGCGTGCACGTAACCTTTCAGAGATCTTATTTTTTCATATGCAGTGTCCATGATTTTTACTGGCAGATTTTCTTACCATTTTATTAGATAGTAGATCTGCTGGACTTCAGTTTTGTGCCATGCCTATATCTGATGCATACTCTTTGTATTTCTTCATGGTATTTTTGCAGTTTCTATATTTATTCGAGCAAACTGGACTAGACATGTTTCAGTAAGGAGGTGATGTGGTCAAATTCCCAGTTTATTGCAAACTGTCTGAAGTCATAACTGTTAAACCGTTAACCATATGTTCTGGTATCAAACGTTCTACAAATATGGACTTTAGGGTAGGGAGTTTCAATACTTAGCTATGAAAGAGCATACCCTGATGAAAAAAGGCCCCAAATTTGATAAACAATTTTTTATCGTTTAAATGTTTGTTATTATTAAAAGGAAAGACCAAAATATTTTTTATTATGTTTTTACATTTTTGAATCCTTCCGAACACGCCCTAAATTTTAGCTAAAAATCTTGTTTTTTTTAGTCAGCAAAATTGCCATAAAATCGATCATTTGATCCCTTTTTGACAACTTTGTAAACAAAAGCGAAATTTTCCGTTTAAAAATCATGTATACATTTTTGAAAAGTTATTTTAGGAAAATTAGAAAATTTAACGTTTACTTAATGTAATTGGAAACAAACTTACTTTAATTTTTTTAGCAGAAAAAATTTAGTTGAAAATAAGAGAAGCATGTCTAACCCTGGTGATCGGTTTTAGAGGTGTGAATTGATGTTTACGCCAACGTATCGACAACTAACGTCAGGGCAATTTATCGGGCGGAAGGACAGAAGTGGAGGTATTTTCAAATTTTAAGTGAACCGGCTTACTTAACTATAAAATATTTTTTTTAATTAAATACTTTCAAAAGACTAATATTTTATTGATTTTAGGTATTTTTTTCAACAAAGATATGTCCAAAGCCTGCACTGTTTACGTCCCTAAACATGAATCTAAAAAAGAAAATTAATAATTGCAGTATGTCTCTCACTGGAAAACAATAAATTAATTATATTTAAGAAATGAAATAACAATATTTAATAGGATATAAAAAAGAAACTTAAAAACTTTGAAAATGCGATGGTCAGTCAAAGAATTTGCTATGTGCTAGTCAGAAGGAAAGCAAAGCAATTTCTTAAGGCCTTTCTCTTAAAACATGTGACCTATTAGTTCTAAACCGTACATCCATACTTTTGGAGAAATCAGTTAAATTAAAAAATATATATTTTTAAAATATTATCATATCGCAGATTATAATAAGCTTTCAAATTTATAATCTGTAAAAATAGATATTTTAATAGCAGCATTTCCAAAAATACACGAATTCAAACTTAATTTTAAAATATTTAACAAATTTATCACATTTTGTATTTAAAATTGGAAAAAAAGGAAACAATTCTTGTAAAAATTCATTTTTCATTGGAAAAATATTGTAGTTTCAGACAATATTGCCCTTAATATATATTATTCATAAAATCCATTAAAAGATTTTTTTAATTAAATAATGTCTTAGTTTTATTGGGTTTTGAGCTGAATTTTAGGTAATATCTTGTCGAAATTTCGTAAAACAATTTATGATTTATTTTCTTCAAAGTCTTCTGCTTCTTCGGTGTAATTTTGTGATTATATTAGTTAATAATATAATCACAAAATTACACCGATGTCGAATTTTCGAGTTTTCCTAAAATTAAGTAAGGGGAGGGGTAAAAGATGTAAAAAAAATATTTTTACCATGACTTTCTAAAAAGCAAACATTTCTAATATAATTTCATCCATTTTTGAACAAGTTCTGAAAGTTTCACTAAGATCCGACAATTATTTGATTTTTGCAAGAATTGCCAAACTAATGTATTTTTCAACTGAAAAAGGCACTAAAGATATTTAACCAAAATTTTAAACATGATAGAAAGGATTTAAAAAAATTTTAAATTAATTGAAAATGCTTTAGTCTTTCCTCTTAATAATAACATAAACATTTTGATGATAAAACTTTGTTTTTATTAAGTTTGGGGCCTTTTTCATCACGCTATGCTATTTTTCGGCGAATTATTGAAGATACCTAGGGTGTTGTTGGCGTCTTGGTTGATGCATGTATTGCACATTTTGCGGATGAATGAGAATTTGCAGTGATAATCAGCTACCAATAAGTTCATTTCACCTGCCAGGTGAAATAGATATGTTCCTGATTACTTACCATAACTGGAAGGGGCCTCATGCGGTATTATCGCTCATTTTCTTCAATGTGTTTAGGTATTTCTGGCATGCAGAGCATTCTCTGACAATTATTTCAATGCTGGCGTTAATACATGACCAGTAAATGCATGTTTTTCTTAATGCTTTGATGTGATGCGTGTACTTTAGTAGGGATCTCAATCTTCCTGTTTCTGTAGACAATTATCCTGCCGCCTTTCAGTACCATGGAATCCTCCAATGTTAATTCGTCTCCGAATGACGAGTATGACGTATCTTTTGGGGTGTATCTTTTGCTTTGCATGGCTATCCAATGGATAGTTGTTCTCTAAGATCTGGACGTTCTTCGAGTTTTCTTTCAGTTCTTCCAGTTTCTCTGTACGAACTGGATTCATTTGTCTAAGTTTACTGGGTCATAATTGTCTTTGTTTGGTAACCTTGACAATCTCTTTTCTAGGTTGATATTTAATAGTTGTAATCCTATATATCCATTAGCATTCGCTGCAGCCGTTGCACTGCTACTAATAGATCCTTCTAACTAATCCTTTCCACGCGCTTGTGATGAAATTATTTCCCATACAAGTATGTGTGGAATCTCTAGAATCCAAACATCACTGATAGCATCACCCGTTCAATATTTTGCATATCTTTGTTCAGCGGATGTGAGTGGCTTGGACGAGAAGACAACTGTTTTCCCATCTTGTACTGTTCCAAGCTTTCTGTTAGAGCCATCGATTTGGACGGTTGTTGGCTTTGAGTTCAAGTATACCACGGTTACCTCTTTGCTAATTAGAGCCTTGATTTATTGGAAGGACTTCTCTGTGTTCATATGCGTTGCTGCATTTTAAGAGATCACGGAATTCGACCGTGCGTTCTGACAGTCGTAGTATGAATAGGTTCATGTATGCCATCATTCCCAGTACATGCAATAACTCAGCTTCATTAGTGCACTTTTATGTCTTCTACTTTTGGTGGATCTGGATATAATCCATTTTTATATGTTACAATTTGTACTGTTGAATACAAGACCATTTTCTTTAGTAGCTTCCATCAGGTCAGGTAAATTCTTGTAACGTTCTTTTACATTTTTCCAAACACTGCAACAACATCAGAGATACCGATGGTTCCAAAGAATCTCTCTGGTATTTGGTCCATCTTTTGCTGGAATACATCTTAGCTCATCACCAGTCCAAATAGTATCCTCACAAAGCAGTACCTAATAAGTGGGCTATTGAAACATGTCAAAAGCCGATTATCTTCATCTAGCTTGACGGACCAGTTCATGCTTACTGAAATATTTTCAACTCGTTAGTTTATAGGTTAATTCTTCAAAGGTGGAAACGCTATGCTAATATATTATGAATGCTTTGTTGAGATTGTGGTAGATCCTTAGTTTTCCATTACTTTTTGGTTACAAGTCAGGCTGCAGAACTATTTAATAGGTTTTTGCAATTTTCTTACAATGCTGTCTTTTATCACCTTGTCTAGTTCATTTTGGTCTCCTCTTTTATGTGAATTAGGCATTCTCGTGGGCGTGTATGACTGATGCTTCTGCTGGGCACTCTTATTTGCATGGAAAGTGTCTAATTTGAACAAATTCTTTTTACTAGACTTGCATCAGTCTTTCGATAATTCGTATTGCTTTGGTTGTCACCCTTTTTCTCACAATGTACTGTTATCATTTTCAGCTTTCGACAACTTGGCAGTCCTAATATCGCTGGTCCTCAATGAAAAATGTTTCCTCTGGTAAAGGGTAGTGTAACAAAATTGCATATATGTGCTTGAAAAATTTATGTACAAATATTTAAATGTTGTTTTTGAAACCCACTTAAAACGCTACGATATTGTGTTCTGACCCAGAACTTTTTTTAATTAGGAAGTCTGTCCTGGAGGCACGCGTAGGGTAGTAAAGATTATTGCGTGTGTGTGTGAGAGAGGGAGTGAGAGAGAGAGAGAATGGTGAGGCATGCGCATTGTATATAGGATTACAAAATATTGAAATTAGACATAAAAATGTTAAGGTCGCATGCATATGAGTCAGCTGTATTGGTGAAGTCACTTGTGTAATGAAAGATGTGGTTTGCAGCATTTAAAATGTAGGCCTTTATTATTTAGTGTTGCCATTCTTCAGAAGCGGCTGGCTAGTTTGAAATAGAATATGTTCATTTATATTGATTTTTCCCCATTCACTGCTCTTAAGTATTCAGTATCCCGTTTTTGATTGTGTTATCGGTTGAACTGAAATCATCATATTATATGAAAATCAATATAATGATAATAATTGTAAAATTAATGGTCTTAAAGTCATTAAATTTCGCTCAAACATACACAGCATATTTATGTAGAATATTACAAAATATAAAATCTTACAGAATTATATTTCTGATTGGAAAGAAAATGTGAAAATAGTGGTAAACGCCAAGAAAGCATGATTTTCATATTATTCTGTGGAGAGGTTTTACATTTATGGAATCTTTTCTTCAATGAAGAAATAAGAATCATGTATACCTTCTTTATCTCCCCCCTCTCTCTCTCTCTCTCTCTCTCTCTCTCTTTCTGTATATATTTTTTTGTCTGTTTTTTCTCCTTTTTCCCATATCATTTCCGTTGAGTTGAACGATTAAATAGGTCAATGCCTGATCCTTACCCCCTCCTCCTCAATATTAAGTATTGTAATAAAAATAAATTTTAAAACTCTCCCTTCCCTCTCTAAACTCGACCATGTCTCTCACACTATTCCTCACCACCCTCTATGTCACCTTATATAAGCTTAATACTGCCCTTCAAAAGTGTAAATTTTAAATTAATTTTTTTCACCTTTGAAAGTGAAGTCTGAAGATCCAGAAAAAATAAAATTCTCTGGTGAAATAAATTATAACTAATGGAGCCTTAAAGTGGTCTGTTTTTCTTTAAATTAAATTACATAATATATATATATATATATATATATATATATATATATATATATATATATATATATATATATATATATATATATATATATATAATACTGGTAATTAATCCGTTGGGATATAATCAGGGTGGATCCTGGTAATATTAATTATTAAAACTGATCCACAGAGAGCTCGATGTATTTATTATAAAAGAGCATATATATATACAGCAAAAAAAAAATTATTTCAACATCGAGATAGTCAAGCTGGTCTGTACGCGGCTATCATCAGCCCCTAAGTGTATGTCTCGAAGCATTGCTTAAAATTTATTTTCAATCTCAGTCCTCCTCTAGTAGATGCCTTGGTAATGAAAAGGGACTTGTGTTAGCGACTGCTAGAGGGTGTAAGGTATCTTATTCCGAAAAAGCTGTCTGGGTTGGAGTTTATTTATGGCTAGAGCCTTTCGTTGTTTCTAAATATCGGTTCCTACTATGTGACGTTTCTCCCAAGTATGGTTTTCCTGGAATTCACAGTAAATAGTTTGCTTTTTTTGCTTTTTTTTTACTACAAGGGTCCAATACTATTAATAAGTGATTGGAGATTTAAACTTAAACCCGTTAAGATTAATGTAAATTAGTTGAATGATAGATTTATAGATTGTGGCTAATACCAGAGCACCCAATGGAATGAATCATGCTGTCCAACACATTTATATGCGTACATATCTTCACAGATACATATATGTACATTTACGTATACATATATGCCACTATACGCACACATACACCCCCACATATATACATGTATTCTTATGTAATTTTGAATCTATTTTTATGTTTATATTTCGTGATTAGTTCTCTCCGTTGTTTTAATAGTTTGCATTGATCTTTATATTTAATAAAGTACAAAGATCAACTATTATCCTGATTTTTTCTAAACATAGCTTGCACCTATCCCTAAAATTGTTGGAGGTGTTCGCGAAGCCTAAAATTATCCAATTTATTTGAGGATTCAGACCCTTTTCCTTCAATTCCCAAAATTTTTTCAAAAGAGCTGTTTGGTGTTTTAATTTTTGGATTGGTGAATGAGTGTCTATATGTATTGAGTCTCTTTTTAAATTCTCCTGTAGAAACGCCGATGTAAATATTATGGTTTATCGTATTTTCTTTAAGGGTAATGCTTACCTGATATACTACACTAGTAGATCTTCATTTGCTCGCTACTAGGCAGTTTTTCCTAAATCTAACATGGAAACTCCCTGTAATTGTAGAATTCCATTCGGTCCTCTGATATTATCCACAATCTATAAATCTATCATTCAATTAATTTGCATTAATCTTAACGAGTTTAAGTTTAAATCCCCCATCACTTATTAATAATATTGGACCCTTGTAGTAAAAAAAAACAAAAAGCTATTTACTGTGAATCCCAGGAAAACACACTGGGATCGTATAAGAAACGCCACATAGTAGAAACCGATATTTAGCTATAAACAACGAAAGGCTATAGTCATCAATAAACTCCAACCCCATATCGCTTCCCCGGAATAAAATACCTTAAGCCCTCTACCAGTCGCTAACACAAGCCCCTTCTCATTACCAAGGCGTCTACCAGAGGATGACTGACATTGAAAATAAATTTAAAACAATGTTTCGAGACAGACTAGCTTAACTATCCCCATGTTGAGGTAATTTTTTTTGCTGTCAGTATGTCACTGTATCACACTTTTTCAATTAAAGGCCCACAACTCTCTAACTTTCAATAGCTCATGCTACAGAAATTTTGGGTTCCCAAGTTTTCATTACTGCGATCGTTTTCGGCGAATTTTACTTGATTTTTGCGATTAATTTTTTATGCGATAACAATTTTTATAACTTAGAAATAAATTTGAAAATAATCAAAATTAATTGCGAAATGCAGTGAAATTCACTCATGAAATAAAAATAATTGTTTGTACTAAAAGTAAGGACCTACGCACATCAAATTATCTTTAAATTTAGTAGCGACAGAAGAATTAAATAACAATGCAATACTTAAATGCAGCGATCAATTTTGAGTTCTTTCTGTAAGTCATTGTTGCCTATTGAATAAGGCAACAGTGCCTCGCAAAAAGAAATCTCCGCCAATTGAGGACCAGAGTGCATTTTATTTATTTATAAAATTATTTAACATTTACAACCATGCAGAATAACTTAAACAATTTATAAACATTTGAACTCGCTTTCAAATAAGTTCCACCTTTTTTATTAACAGAATTGACATCATTTCTAGACAGAATGCATTTAATGTTGTATTTTTTGGAAAAATATTTTTCACTGCAATCAATAATATCAAACATGAATAAATATTCCACTTAATCCTGCTTCTGTGATATGGAACATTTGATTAACACAACAATATGCACAGACGCAACTCAATGCCAAGGATTTCCTCTATCGAGAATAACAAAACTGCCATATCTGCTTTTTTACTGAGACCAAACTGGCAAGTATCTTAAAATCACAATCAAGAAACCCTCTTCTTGTTTTCGTCCACCTTGTCACAATGGCCTGCATACAAGCATACAACCAGTTTAACTAAATATTAATTTTAAAGATACTATATCGCTTCACAAATCTTTTTTCTCTGCTGGTACTCACCTTTTTGATTCGCTTGAGAAATCTGACTCTTAGGTATGGCAACATCGCGCCTCCATCGAAAACAATGAGCAAGAATCTGACGGGCTGCATTTTTGTCACACGCTTTAAATCTGTGCGCACTGGACAGCATACAACATAGTAGGAAGGCTGTTATTGTTGTTGTCCACAGCCGCAAGGATAACGTCGCCATCTACAAAAGTTGGAAATACTGTTGTTGTCAACCATTCAAGTTACGCGATATAAATAATAATACTAAGTTTATTCAATTAGCTTTAAAACATGTCAACAATATCTCAGTAGAGTAAATTAAACCCGAGTAGCGAAAACCTACCAGAACAAAAGTAAAACTTGGCAGATAGACTCTCAGTAAGACCGCTACATTTAAAACCTTAAATGATTCAATAATTACAAAATAAGGAAAAACAGAATGACCACTAAAATTAAGAAACAACAAAAAATGAAGTTTTAAAAATCAAACATGAATAAATATTCCACTTAATCTTGCTTCTGTGATATGGAACATTTGATTAAGACAGCAACATGCACAGACGCAACCCAATGCCAAGGATTTTCTTCATCGAGAATAGCACAACATTCGGGATTTGTTTTTAGTAATGTCTGTTTTGAATCGTTGTACACCTTCAAACAGGTACCTCAAAAAATAGTTTTGAAATGCATTTTAAAAATAAAAAAATTCTTGAAGTTTTTATTTTAGTCTTAATTCCAAGCTAATAGATTAAATTTAATATTTCCAGTAAGCAATATTTTTCGTTGTATTTCAAATTGAATTTAAATTGATTGGAATAATTTTTCTGATTATCAGTAAAATTGATAAAATCGTCCATATTCACAAATCTGTCAACACAACATAATTCTCTTTGTTAAAAAATCTTTCAAAAATAGAATATACTTTTCTGTAACGTTATTTGAGAAAATTAGCAAATTTCAAGAAACAAATATGAATTGAAACAAATATTATTTACTTTTTGTTTAAAATATCGCAGAAAAGCTATTTTTTATTTATTTATTTTTACATGAAGGTATTGACACATTTACCGACAGACTGATATTTGGGAAAATTATCTAAGGGGTAGATAATCGTAATAAAATTACATGACGTAAATACTTTATTTATATATTTTTTTCAGTAACCTTTAAAGTTTTAAAATATTTTAAGCATTCTAATATTTTATTGAATTTTTAGGTACTTTGGACTTACGAAGCTGCTTGTTGAAGAAATTGCCAATAAATTTAAAATTTACTATAGATACCGATCTTATTTTCTGATAATATCTTGTATGGATGTCTGTATTTACAAAAATGGGCATGTTTACTCACATACGAAAAATGCCAAATTCTTTTTAAGATACTGGGGGTCGCTAAATTGTAGTAAGCTTTTCCATTTATGATTATTAAATACAATTTTTATTTAGTAACAATATCTATCACTTGACCGATACAAATTAATACAGAATTTTAAAAGATTTAAAAGTTTATAAATTATTCTAATTAATTGTTTCAAAAATTAAAACAATCCTTGTAAAACTTCATTATTTATCGAATTTGTTTTTCGTAAGACAAGAGAGTCTATAATATATTTTGTTCATAAAATTAAAAGCTTTCCTACCTAAAGATTTGGTAAGTGTGAATCATGTTTGAACAAAAAACATTGATGATGTAAATTCTCTGAGAACTTGTCCTTATAACTAATTAAGCGCTACAAAAAGTATTTCTCGAAATTTCATAAAATTAAATAAGTAGTGGGTAACAAATGTAAACATTTTTACCAAGATTTTGTAAATAATTTTTTACATAAAAAATCCTTTGTTCTTTCCTCTTAATAATAACAAAGATTTTTACGATAAAACTTTGTTTTTATTAAGTTTTGGGTATCTTTTTATCAGGTATGCTCATTTTATAATGAATCTTTAGAGGTACATACTTTTAAGGAATACCTAATCGAACATTTTCTGGTAGACTATTTAAAGAAATAATTTTCAAACGTAAGTCCAAACGTTCAGTAACTAAAATACGCAAAATCTAATCTTTTATAGCTAAAATAATTGCATCCATATTTTTTAAATTGTCCAAAGATCAAACGAAAATACACTGAAAACATTATGATAATTCTTGTTTTGAAACCGTTTTACGATCTAAATTTAAGACTTTATGTAATTATATTAGAGGACGGTTTCTCATAATCGTTGTCCAAGTAAAACATTAACATTATATAATTATTCATTAAGGAAAGTTTACATATTTAGATATTAGTCACAAAGGAACAAATTTATCTTGAAATTCAAATAGCCATATTTATTTATTTGGAAATTATTTCAAATGTCTTTCAAATGATACATTCGTATATCCATTTGTAGATGTATCCAAACTGAAAACCACGTTCGAATCTGAATATTATTGAAACTTTAATATATTTTTATAAATGTATTGTAATGCCGGCGCACCTTAAAATGAGTTACTTTTCAAATTTCTGATATTTGTTTGTTTTTTCTGAAGATGCAGTTATTTTAAGTTTGATGAGTTAGTTGAAAGTTTTTAGTATTTTTTCTTAGCGATCCGTTAGTTCAGAGGCATCTCCTGTCAAACTCGTTGTTTTCTCGAAAATTTATTGCCCCTCATTATGCGCCTTTTTATGCTTATTTTATTGATTTTTTTATTTTATTCTGTTGTATATATATATATATATATATATATATATATATATATATATATATTAGATAAAAACATTCGATGAAAATGAGCATACGTGATGAAAAGATGTACAAAATTTAATAAAAACAAAGTTTTTTTATATCAAAATTTTTAATCATTTTTCGAACGTACAAAATTTTGGTTAAAAATCTTGTTTTTTTTGGCATCAAAGGGGGAACAAAAATTAGTATGGTACATTTGAGCGTCTTTTTGCGGTGAAAAGACATTGATTAGAAATTCTAGCAAAAATCACATAATTGTCGTATTTTAATGAAACTTTCAATACTTATCCAGAAATTAATGAAATTGTTTTTAGAAAAAATCTGCTCTGAATCGTAAAATGTAAAATTCAATAAAACTAAAACATTATTTAATTAGAAAAACTTTTTATTGGTTTTATGAATAAAATATATTATGGATACTATTGTCTTACAAAACAAAATCGATGAATAATGAATTTTTACAAGAATTGTTTTAATTTTAATTAGAATAATTTACAATCTTTTAAATCTTTTAAAATTCTATAATAATTTGTAGCAGTCAATTGATATTGTTATTAAATAAAAACTGTATTTACTAACCATAAGTGGAAAAGATTACTACAATTCATCGACACCATTATTCTAAAAAGAATCTGTGTGTGTGTGCGTGTGTGTACACACGTGCCAATTTTGTAAATACTTACGTTCTTGCACGATATTATCAGAAAATAATATCAGTAAATTAAAAAAATTTGGTAATATTCTAACATTTCCTCAACGAACGTCTTCGTAAGTAAAACTATAAAGCCAAATATCTAAATTTCAATAAAATATTAGAATGCTTATAATATTTTGAATTTTAAAGATTATTGGGTATTTTTTTAAATTATAAAAAACGTTTTTAAGTTGTATTCGACATGTAATTTTATAATAATTATCGTCTCTGTAGATAAATTTCCCAAACATAAGATTGTTGATGATTACATCAACACTTCATAAAAACACCGACCTCCGTATTAAAAAATACCTTCCTATGATATTTTATCAAGAATCTTTAAATATATAGCAGGACCACATGTGCGAGCAATATTCTAAGCATGGACAAATAGTAGACGTAGATATACATGATAGATTCTGGAGAAAAAATTGTCTATGACGACACAATGAACCAACTTTCTTAGCAGCTGACCTAGCAATGGACCATGTCAACCGAGAATGTTAGCCAGAAAAGTCACAACAATGCTGCTGGAAAGCAAAAAGCGGTCTCTCAGATGATTAATAGAGAGCAGTTTTGTTTTGGAGACGTTATAATTAACAAGCCATTCTTTACCCCAGTTAACTGATGGTTGTTTTGACATCAGTCGCCAATTTGACCTTATCGAACTGATCAGACTTACTATTAGGTCGTTAATGAAAATCAAAAACAAAGTAGGGTTAAGTATAGAGCCGTTAGGGACACCTGTATTCGCACGAAAGGATCTAGAAGAGTGATCATTCAGGATAACTTTTTTTCACGATTTGACATGAAAGACTGAATCAATTTAAAAAATGTATCCGGAGAAACCGTAACTTTTCAAATGAAGAAGACCTGTATGCCAAACCCTGTCGAACGATTTCAAGGTGTCCAAAGCACCATTCTTATCTAAAGCTTGCTAAACTCTTTCCGCAATAATTGTCAATACATCAGCAGTTGATCTAGAGAAACTAAAGGTATATTGCTTGTCTGAAGAAGTCCCTGTGATTAATTAATTAATTCAGCATTGATTAGCGTCTCTAGTAGTTTACCAAAAAGATAGTGATAGGCTGATAGGTAGAAGGGTCGGTCGGTTCACCTGAGTTCTTAAAAACTGGAACAACAGATGAGGATTTCCAAAAAGCAGGAAATCAAGAGGCGTCGAGGTATTTATTACACAGTTTTGGGAGAACAGGAGCCAGTTCGGAAGCGCACTTCTTAATGACTATTACAGGGATACCATCAGGTCCACATGCTTTGCGGGGATCCAGATTAGAGATGATAGCAGAAACAATAGAAGGAGTTATATGTATAAGACTCAACAGAGACTCAGTTCTAAGTGGAAAGTTAGGCAAGGATACTCCAGATGAGTCAAGAGTAGAGTTTAAAGATAATTTACGGGTGAAACATTCTTCTTTATCAGCACAAGACGTTAACGCCTCAAATTGATTGAAGAGAGGAGAAATAGAACACTTACTCTTATTTAATTCACTATTACAGAGCCGCCAGTAATCACGAGAGCCAAAGTTGTTAGATGCAATACAGTGCCTCATTATCTCAGCAAAATCACTGAACACAATGATGTTCGCATGTGGATGAAAGAGACTTGTTTCTATACTGTCAGAAATTTTGTCTAATATGCAGCAGTCCTGAGAAAAAGGGGAGCGATAAAAGAAAAGGGGGTAGCTAACAGAATGTAGTAATGAAAGTCGAAACTACATGAAAGAGTTGTCTGTGGACTCAAGTGACAATTGGAAGATTATCCTGGATGTAAACACCAAGGCCCTGCATTATGAAATGCTTTGAGCAGAGAGGAAAATAGCCTGGAACAGAGAATTTATTGGCAGCAGTGTAAGAATTTAAATTGATTTCACAATGTGCAAATATATCTGGCGCCGTACCAAAAGAAAATATTCTACACCGCAGAAATTGCAACGGATACCAATGAATATTGAAGAAAGAAAGGTTGATGCGAGTACGTGTCTTTTTTGTTTTTGTTGTTTATTGTTTTTGTTGTTTTTTGTTTTTGTTGTTTTTTGTTTGTTTTTTTGTTTGTTTTTTTATTTTTTTGTTTTGTTTTTGTATTTTTTACTGGTTGTTTTCTCGTATTTCTTTTCATTGTTTTTGCCATGAGATTTGATTTGAGGAGAAAAAGAAAAGTAAAATTTCCAAGATAATTATCACTGTTTGTCGTCAATGGCAATACAAACCAGCCATAATTTGGCGTTAGACCAAAGCATAATGTGGCCTCAGGGTTGTCCACGGGAAATACATGTATGCACACCTACCCATACGCGACATGGCACTACAAAAACCCCGATATTATGCAACTGTTGATCAGAGTAGCCTTTCTAAGCGCTACCAAAGAGTTCGGGCTCCTATCGACCAGTCGGGTGCAGCAGACAGCGAACTGCCAACCTAGTACCCTCATAATGGAAAGTCGCATTCACTGATTAGTCTGATCACCAAAAACTTAAGACAGTTAAATCATTATGGCGATGGAAGAAAGAATGTCTTTTAAGTACGAAAAGTCAACTATAATAATGTTTGAATTAATAAAAAAATCGGATTAAACGTAAGCCTGATTCCGAACGATGGCGTTTCTTATAAAGTAGGGTGCAGGTTCGATACCAGCCGGAGAAAATTTTCTTTACTGAGATTTCTTGAAAGCGCAGACCGTTATATGTAATACACACTGTTTAGTAAATAAAAACGATGCGTCTATTTCAAAAACTACGAACTGGGTTTCTATTTGATATGCGACTTGATAATTTTTCTTTTAGGCTTCCTTACCTTAAATTTATGAATGTCAGCCTTTGTTATGAACTAACGATAAAACACACAAATGTACGCGATATTTTTGTTTATGAAATAGCAATTTAATTTTTTCTGTCTGTAATTAAGTGAATAATCGAAACAGTTGTTATTTGTTTAGATTAGTTTGGCACAAGGTCAAAAATATGCGGTCCCCGTTGAAACTGAAATCAGTACATTAGTAATAATCAATGAGACCAGCTCGATAATTACTACCCCACGTCGAAGTGGCCGCCTTTAAAATAGTAGATCCCTGGTTGTTGCTGTTGTTTGTTTTTGTGGAAGGGGTGTAGCGACAGCAGTTGTTAGCTGATATCTTGTTAAGGACACATCTACATGATATTATAGAAATTGTTTTGACAGTTATCGTCTTGACAAAGAAGGTCAGCTGAGCGAAAAGGAATTCCCAAGAACCAGATCAAAATTGACAAAGAACATCAAATGAGTGGAGTCAGAGTTCTTGATAAATTACATTTTTAGACGAAAACTGACAGGACAAAGAAGGCTTGTTCTCTATAAAACAGTAGTTCCTAGCAACCTAAACAGGAGGACCGCTGGATTGGAACTCATCACTTAACGGGGTTTTAACTACTAGAATCGGGCAAAACAAGCAGCAATCAACGGGTCACCCCAACACGCTGTTCAAACAATGGCAATGACCAATGCTAAGTTGAATGTTATTATTTTTCATACAATTTCTCCATTCTGCCTTGATTGTTTATTGGGATCAAGAATTCGGCTAATTCCGATATTTTAGTTGAGGATGAAATTATCAAGACCCTTCTCTTGGTCATGTTACTATACAAATCGTCTTGTAACCTCTGACATCAGAAAGAAACCTGACCCCTTCATATACAGGGACATGTGATGAGATTAATCAGTCTTTCACATATGTACCAAAGAGGCAGAAAGTTATCTCAGCGCGAACAGCCTGACCAACAATTCATTCAGTAGGACCGTTCTATTTTGTGTTTCTTGGAAAAACACAGCTGTTATTTCTGGCCAATTAGTGCCCAAAGATCTTATTATAACAATAGTCGGGTGATAAAGAGTCCCTCCTGCCAAGTACTTGTATAGAAAACGGAGCAAAGAGATGAGCCAGGCGATTTCAAACCGGGATCGAAAAAGCGAAGGTAAACAAAGTTTAATAATAAAGACAAAGTAGAAACATGAGAGATGTATTGGTTATTATTTAATAAGTAGACAGATCGACACCCAGGAGATTTCTGAATCACTTCAATCATCTCCTAAGAAGACAAGGAAGAAAAATAAACTGCTTGACCTTTTATTAACGTGAACGGACAAAACAGGGAAACGATTTTACCAGAAACAAGGTTTGCTCAGATCAATAATCACACCGTGAGTGAGGAGAATTCTGGTCGAATTCCTCATGCCCAGCATACCATACACCCGATGAAGTAAAGTTTAATAAATAAGTGCAAGTAATGATTTTAAGTGTTCGTTTCATAACTGAGACAAACCAAATTTCTTCAAAAAGAATTTTCACTTTTAGCTTTGTTTAGGTTTTAATTTATTACTGCTCTAATTTTTATTACATTTATCAAAAGATTTATAAAATAAACTTCATTTTGCCTAAATATCTCTTTTTTTTATTACAAATAATCGTATCTGTGATGTTATTCTAGTTTTTTTTCAAAAAATTGTTACCCAAAAATAGTGTCTATACAACAGTTGCTTAAATTTCTTTGCGAATGTTGTTAATTTTAAAGTTTCCGCTGGTATATTTTTCTGATCTGAAAATCGTTTAGAATATGTAACGTGGTTGATAAGTTGGTGCTGATCTCGACGTGATATTATTTGTTGACTGTAACGGGTTTGATGTTAATGGCAGAATATTGGTATTTCTTTCTTTCTTTCTTTAAGTTAAAATGCATAAAACGTAAGACATACTCGAGACACGTGTTGACATTAATAACAAGAATTTGTATTTTTCATTTTCGTGATGTGAATTAGATATTGGTATGATCTGTGTTAAAATGTTCTCAGTGTTACTATCTCTTTTGTTTCTTTAAAAGTTTGTGCTTACTTGTTTTGCTTGTTCCGAGAACTTCGTTGGTGAGGATAGTGTTTGAGTTTTCGTTTTTCCTGAGGGATGAGGATACGTATGTGATGGGCCTTTCTACTACTGCTACTTGCTAGCCTACTGTTCTCTACTCTACTGCCGTCGCTTGTGGTGAAGGGTTGTTTTTATTGTTTTGATTTTAGAATGATGAAATATCGTTATCATCTTTCATCACTGGTGGCAAGGTTGTTTTTAGGATGATGAAATCTTTATCTTTATTTGAGGGATGATGAAATATCCTTATTTAGAATGATGAAATATCATCATCATTCTGGACCATAACAAATAATTTAAATCTTTAGAATCGTTTAAAAATGATTTCTAAAGATTAAATGAAGCAGCCATCTAGAGAATATAAGGAATATTTAGTCTGAAATATTATGTCAAAGAAAAATATCAGACAATTTTATTTCGCCAAGTCTTTTGTGAATTGATCAGAAACTATAGGTTGTGCTTACATACCAATACGATATGGTGGAAATCTGTCGTGAAATTGGGATTAAAAAGCGTCAACACGCAGCTGAATAGACTCAAATATACAGTTCTAATATCTAGGAAATGAGGATTTTAATAAAGATTTTCATATTTTTAGAACTTTAATTTGAGTTTTTGCGTTTTTCATGCTTATTTCAAATCTAAATTCTGAAATTTGACCTAATAAATCATTCAATCAGCTTCCAAAACAGCCACTATTTTTATCATTTTAAAAAAATCTGCGATAACGTTAATATTAAACTGATACTATGCAAAATTATTACTAGCGACTGACCAAATAATAGTAGCTATAAATTTATACATGTAATTAGAATCTTTAATTTCGGAATGTAGTTCTTATAGGGCGTCAGATGAGTTTTAAATAAAAACACTCCAAATCAAAAGGAAATAGTATTCATATCTGCAAAATATTTTTCTCGTTTGAAATTTCTTTCAAATTGCTACTTTTAAGTGGAGTAAATATTTGAAATGTGAAGATGCTAAACTCAGCAGAACATTGTCCCAAAAATCCACAGCTGTCGTAACTGACTTGATATTTCTTGATTCAATGAACGTAGCATCCCTGTGACTTTTCTATATATACTTTCATGGTAACTGCTCTGATGAAATTTTCTCTATGGCACCTAGACTTTATGAATTTAAGCGCAGTACTAGATTTTATCGTTTTACAGTTAAAAGGGATAGATGTAACCGTAAGTTCTATGCTAACAATTTTCTTATACTTTTCGCTTGTGGAACTGCCGGTTTCTTGCTTTCCAGTCAAGTTCGAGCGACAAAAATTTAGATGCAATGTCAGTCGTTATCTTCAGTCTTCTTAACTTCTGTTTTTTATTGTTCTCCCTCCTTAATAATGCTTTTCTTTTTCTTATATTCGTTCAATTTATATATTCAGTATATTCAGTAACCCTTGAGTTTTAGTGTCCTTGTTGCCTTGCTTGGAGTGACATGATTAACAAGCGAGAGAACGCATTCCTCATCATCAGAGTTGTTTCAACTCAAAGGCGCACTTCAATCGGGGTGATTTCTCATCTTCAGCAGGGCTGCTCTTTTCACAGAATGACCGTCTGTTCTGGTTCAATTTTGTTCTTCAACAGCTACAAAAACAACATTTGGTTTATTCTGTAACTATGCTGAGTGGAGCTGAGATACAGTTCATGTATGTGCTCCACTAGATGCACATACAATTTTAGATTCTCCTATACAGCTTGTCCTGTTATTTAACCCATAGCAGAAGAATTCATACCTTTTCCAAGGGTATTTATTCAAAAGTGAATGCAACGATCTCGACCGGAATTCGAACCCGACTCACCGATTTCTAGCTTCTAACCATTACACCACATGCACATATAGGATTCCTCAAACATAATGGTTTCTTCAGCTTCAATATGAAAATTTGAATTATCAATATTTCACGACATTTTTGGGCATCAATTTGAGTTAATATTCCTTTGAATGATATTTTTATGCGTATTGAAGCTACTTCAAACTGGCATTCTTCATAGCTGTTGAACATCTATATGGCATGTTCATTCGGGACGTAGAAAATCACTTCTCTCCAAAGCTCTATTTTATTGCTCTCCGTAATTCTTGCTCTTTTACGACCCATTTTGTGTTTGTATTAATTGCTCTACAGTCTCTTTACTCTAAATTGCCAAGTCATGTACGTTTTAAAGTCTCCAAACTTTCTTTCCTTGTTATGTATCTCAAATGTTTCAGTTGTCATTCTGATTATTTTCAACAATTTCTTTGTACTTAATATTCTCGTTTGAACATCTTTGTTTCTGACATATTCTTTCCATGATATTCTCAACATTCACTGGTATAAGCATATCTGCATTGCTTCAAGTCTTTTCTTCATCTGCAACGAAACCGTACAGAATTCACTGCCAGCATTTTTTTCTTTCTTTCTAAGGACATTTTCGATCTTTTAATACCTTGCTCTTTTCTGAAAAGCATTCTTCGCGATTTTTATCTGCCTTCTGATTGCTGTGTAACACTTTTCATTGTCTGTTACTTTACTACTTAGGAAGGTTTCCGTACCTGTTTGATTTTGACGATATCCACTTTTGACTGTGCATTTTGCTGACAGCTTTTTATTTGTCGTCTGACAATTAGAGGTTACTTTCTTCTTGATATCCTAAACTCCCTTGTCTAACAGTTATTTCGGTTTTTATTATGAATCTGCCACCATTTTATCTGCGTAGTTTGTTGTTAAAGTCATGTTCACCGATGATATATCCTGGTAATTCTCTTCGAATCATATCGCTGTACATTATGTAGATTGTAATTCATTATTATTTAGATCTCTGTCTACATACTAGCTCTTTACTCCAATACAGGTTACGCATTATTTGAATATCTTTTCGATGTAGATCAAGATTTCCTAACATTTAAGGAGTTCTTCCTGTCATACTTTATCGAATGCCTTCGTTTCTATTTTCAGCAGTTTTAGTGCTCTAATAACATTCTGATCATGATAATTTCATGTCTTGTTCTAATTTCTTGAACAGAGCCACAGTGTTCTTACCCTTCCTCCTGACTGATTCTACCACAAGTTCTATTCATTTTAAATCCTGATTATTACTTTTGAAGATGATGAAATCAAATGATTAGTGTCGTGAGATATTCAATATTTGAAAGAAAAAACATAATAATAAGTATTTTGCAAACCAAAGAATTTGTAAAGTTTTAAAGAACAGGACAGAAATTCATATTTTCTTTTATTTCGAGGTTTTTCTTCCACCAGATTACTTTCAAATGTGGCTGAAAATAAAATTAAGATTAGCCTTTTGTACACTCTACGACATTTTCTCGTGCTAAGATAGTGAATGCAAAGGTGTGATACAAATGAATATCCGAAGCATTTTCATTGTTTTGAAAAAAATAAAATCTGAAAAATAATGACTCAATACATTACGCGACAGACACTAATTAAAAAAAACAGTGTTTCTCCTCTTCATGATCATTATAATTTTTTTAATAAAAATATAAACTGACATTTTGGGTATCTTTAAGAATAGTTGATAAAAACATATTATAAATGTAAAACCTAGCAGGCAAGCATCAGCGTTTGTTATTCGTATGGGTAAATTCGATTTTTGCAATAGACGAAATCATTCATTATTGAAACTCTAGACATTCTCATTATTCCGTATCTTTTTACGTGCCTTGATTTATTTTTCTTTTCCTCTAGTACTGCTTCTAATTATCATTGTCCGCAGTGAAAAGATTATGCACACTGTCAAAGTCTACTTGTCTGTAGTGGTAGGTTTGATTCTTACCGAGTGTTGCACTGTATCAGCATGAATTGTTTACAATCCAGTTTCAGTTGCATAACTCAAATGAAATGAAGCTACATCCTCTGCAGTAGAAATTTCAAAAAGAAAATATAATTTACAAGTGAAAAGCATTGGCAATAGATATATTTGTATATATATTTGAACGAAACTAGTAAGTCACATGATTTTACATATGGAAAATCAAGTATAATTGATGTATTCGTTTGCCATGAGAATATTTTAGAAATCAAATGACGTCTTTGTTCAAAGTCCGTTATTCAAATAATATTTGAGAAAGAGAAGGTTACGCATTATTTTGAAAAGAAATAAAAAGTCTTTCTATATTATGAGCCACAAGTTTGATGTCACTTCATTTTATCGGCGAAAACTTAATTTCGGAGATTTTTACAATGGTTTATGTTTCTTGCGTTCAAACACCTCTTCGCAAAAAATATTAAAATGGATGCATTTGTCAGAATTTAATTTATTTTTGTAAATAAATCCTGCATTAATAAGGAAAAGATAATTTTCTCGAAGAAAGTTAACGTTTTCTTCAGTTCTACTCATCTAAAAACGTGTATTTTCTTTTCATATGATTTCATTCCATTTTAATTTATGATGAATGAGAATTGATAAAAGACTAAACTTTAACTTCTAGTCATTCATTTTCCATTTTTGTCAAACTTAATAGGATCTCTGTTCCATCTCACAAGTAAATGAATTATTAAAGGTGAAATAACTTTCATGCGCCTCAACCCAATCAGCTGCATGTTATTTACGGCATTAACTGCTATTGGTGCAGATTTTTCATCCAAATATTTCTTCTTTTCTATGATATGAAATAGAAATTATGTTAAATGACTATCAAAAGTTTTACAGACACAAAACTATTTCAGGAATAGATTATTTTACTCTTGTTTGAAATCTTCTAGATAAAATTGCTGGATTCTACATTAGGGAAATATTTGCAAATGACAAAACTTTATTTTTTTAAGAAATGCTACACAAAAATATTTTCAGTATCTGTCTATATTTCTGAGATAAGGTATTATGTAAACTATTTACATTATTCGGACTATTGTTCTCATTTTTGTTGTCATATTTATCACAACGTTTCGGCTGACGTACGCTCCAATATTGGTTGGAATGTGGAATTGAACCCTTTATTTCGCTCGCTGGGGTAGACTGTTCTAGTTCCACGTGCCATGTCTAATGGATATCAGTTATCAGTTATCTCCTGTTAATTCCCCTCTCCAAGTTCTCCACCGCCTTAACTAGGTAATGAACTCTTTGTCAATGGATCTAACTAACGCCTTTATCCACTGTGCCATGTGTCCTTAAGGACATCTGTTTATGAATTTCTGGGTATTATAATTCTAATGTCTTCAGCAACATTTTTTACCAATGCTCATTTTGCAATTTTTGCTGTTATCATTGCATGTTTTTACTAGAGTTCATATTGCAATTTTCGTTGTTATTATCGCTTTTTTCTGGCACTCCTTATTACTGGTTCCCATATTGTATTCATTTCTATACTACGACTCAGGAGATTTTTGTGGCCTAGCATATGTGCTGATTCCTTAAGTTTACGAATTTTCCAATGATGTTCTTTGTCTATGATTTCAACCTGATCCCACAGAGGGCGGTGATCTCCCTTTTTCTCTCCTGGTCAGCCACTCCTGATTGTTCCACTTCCCCTCGTGTTACAGCTTTGTGGTGTTCTTGAAGCCTTACCTTGAGGGGGCGGCCTGTCTCCCCTTTATATTTCTTTCCGTAGCTGCACGGGATAGTGTACACACAGTCTTTAGTCATGTTCTCCTCTATGGAGAGATATCTTCAAAGAGTCGTTCAGCTTTTGAAGGTTGTCCTGATGTTATATGGACTGCAGTTCCTTTGTATTTTCTCTGATAACCCCATCACATAAGGCAGGCAGACTGTTTTCCAAGTGTTTTTGTCCTCCTCTATCTATGTTGTCCTCTGCCTATCCCAGTTTCCAACCACCTGAAGAAGGCTGGAGCGCACAACGGCTGAAAACGTTGTGATAAATATGGCAACAAAGATGATGACAATAGTCCGAATAATATAAATAGTGTAAAAATATTTTCATCACGAATGTAAATTATTTTAGATTTGTTGGAAGATTTGTTTGATATGTTGATATTGCATTTAATGTCGTGGACGAAAATCGATTAAAGAAACGAAACAACTCCCGTTAAAACATTTGGTTAATTTTCCTGTTTTTTTTTCAACAAACAAAAATATTTTATACAGATTTCTACTAAATTTATAATATAAATTTAGCGATGTACCAATAAATATTGGAACATCGCTAAATTTATTCACGTCGTGAAGTTCATAGCAGTTTTCATTTTCTTCTTTCGCTTGCAGTTCAGTTTTAATTGTCTCTGCATAACTTCTAATGCTTATTATATTCAAATATTTTGGTTGGTCATGTGTACAATGTACACCGGGCAATATTTCTATTCCACAATTCTTCTTGTAACTAATGACTTTCATTGTTCTTATATTGACTTATAATCGTTGACCTTGTATATTTGTAAGTAGTGTCTGATATTCAACGCTGAACAAATAACTGAAACAATTAAAATGAAAAAATATGTCAATAATACAGAAAGAAAATATATTTAATACAAGCAATAACTAAGAATTAATGATGTATTTCTCGCCATCACTGTTCCGGTATTTAATCAAAACCTGCTAATTTTGTATACATTTCTATAAAGAGCGATATACTTTTTATCTTTTAGAGTCCACACAAGTAAAATACAAAGAAAACTTCAAGGAATTCAAAACTTGTGAAAATATTCTAATTTAAAATTTCATATTGAATGTGAAAAACGTGATTTCTTCATTTTACAAAATTACATTTGCATTTTCTATTAAGTTCTTGAAAAAAAGATGTCGACTGAAATCTTTAAGCAATTTTAAGTATTTACTACCAGCAAAAAAAACTGATAAGGGAAATTAATCCATCTAAGAAAGCGTTATCGCCTCAGAAAATTACATGAATCTTCATAAAGATTGACTTGATTAAAAATTTTATGAAATCAGAATATCTATGAAATATCCTATTCTTTTACATATTTAGAAACTGTTTTGTTGCCAAGGAAAACGAAACTGGATATTGAAGACATTAGCTTGACACCGGTTTCGTGTCAATCCTCGATAATAAACATTTATGTCTATGATCATTCATAATTTATGGTTCAAGCATCATGACTTCAAATGTAAACTCAACAATGATGCACCCACAGCAGGCCGAGTACCCAAACACTATTAAAACATTCGAAGGGTGTTGTCTGCAAAAGGTTTGAATTTGCCACTTGAAGTAGATAAACATTAAAAAAAATCTCACTCTATAAATTCATTTAAAAGTGTGCCTAATGGTTAAACACACATGCTAACTGTATAATGGCTTTCTTTGGGCATTGTATTTGTAGCTCTCCATATGTAACGCGGGGCATATGAATTCTCATCAGTGTTTTGTGTTGCGTGTTTCATCGCCAATTTTGATCACGTATTTAATGTTTAAGGTTGTGTACTAATTTTACGTGAATCGTAAATAGAAGCAAATTCTGAAAACTTGTCGATTGAAACTGGGTTTTGATTTCAAAAATTTGCCTTCACAAAATCATACAAAGCCATGCTTTTTAATTCAAATGGTTAAAAGTATTTCAAAACTCGCAAAAGCTGTCAGATAAAATTGAATTCTCATTGTGTTCCAACAGGACACGTATTTGCTGAACTGAATCATATCTCAAACTGCCAGAGATGTTCGTTGCCTTCTTTAAAACTTATTCAGTTGTGTAATTAATTTGTTTTTTTTCTAATTAGACTGTTATCTAGAAATGAAAAGATAATCTCCATGAGATTTTCCATAGACGTCAACATCTTTTGAGCAATTCAATTTAAATTTATTCATTTTCTTGCATTTCCATTTCTATTTTTGTCTTCTCCTAATGTAACAAGCAGGCTTAACAACAACAATAATAATAATAATATTCTAATAACAATCTATTACTGAATAACTTTTTTGGTTGGGCTGCAAGCAAGCATAAAAGTTAACAATTATTGCTGTAAAAATACTATATTTGTCTCTTTCATGAATCTGAGAAATCTTAAAAATGTTTAAAATATTTTTAAGGATTAACAAGACTTTTTGCTTATTCAATGCGAACTAAAAATCTTATTACACACTGAAAACTTATGAATTTTACTGATGTATTGCTTTAAATTAATCATATACTAAAATGAATTATATTTTACAAGTTTCGTTCATTATTCTCATGGTGCATTAAGGAGACAAGCTTCGAATATGCCTGATAGACTTATCTTTAAAATAAAATTAACAAAAGATTCTGATTATATTGACGTGTATCGTAAAATCTGATATTTATTTATCATAATCGGCACAAGGCGGAATATGGATTTAAATTAGGTATTAACCAAGTTTTACCAGTATAATGCAATGTCTAGGAGTACTCATCACTCCATATCTATTCCTCTGGAATCCATCCGAGTTGATTTTTCTGTACATACGTATTTCGTTATCCTACAAGAAAGTGCTAAAGTTTAGGATAGGTTGCCATAAAGGAAAAATACAATATCGTTATATAGAAACCATAAGTGTTATTTTGATTGTTTTCTTTGTATTTACATAAGTGTAAATTAGGAAAACAGAAATGGTTCTGGTGAAAGCTGATTAAAAAATAAAAGTTGTTCGCCAAACCTCATCTAGGTTTTTAAGAAAGTGATAAAGAACTAGTTGTTTTGTTGTGTCAGTGATTAATGGTCATTAGTGTCTACATATTCGTGACCACAGACGAACTTCATTCCTCTGTGTGGCAGACTGATCATTCAAATTCGGTACGAACTGAACTTCTATGGGAATAGAATTAATCCCTGTTGGAAGTCAGCAAACTTAATAAAGAGGACCATCAGTGTTGCCTACGAATATAAAACCGAAGTACGCTGCTAAGTATATAGCATTTCATAAGCAGCAATGAATCTTGTAGAAATTAATTGTAAAAATGAAACCGCATTCCTCCATATATACGATGGTTATAAACGAGAAGCAATAAGCATAATTCCTTGTGAATAAAAAACGTTGGCGATTCTTTCCAGCTTAACTTTTTAGCCTCTTATTTGCAAGTCACGCCAGTGGAGAATAGCGGTGTCTCCTAATCCCCATTAACTTATTTTGGGCCTAAATACGTCAGGGAAAAACAAACGTTGGTACTAAATATTTTAATAGGATGCTTGAAAAAAATTAATTATTATTAGATGAAAGGTGATTTGACTGAACTATTTCAATTGACTGTCAGACTTTATCTATCCTGCTCATAAAGATTAAGTTGTATAATTCTTATCTTCAATCGATAGAGACCAAAGAAAACATTTCACTAGCATAATAGACGCATAAAGTTGAGATATTTTATACTTGTATAATAGTTTCTTATATTAATTCATTAGAGGTGTTTTGTCTTGGTGAATTAAAATGGATTATAGTAAATATCCTGTTAATTACCACAGATTCGCTTGTCATTTTCTGACCAACTGTTCACTAGGGTATGATGTACTGTGCATCTCTGTTCATGAGCGAGAGTAGTAGAGTGGTATCATGGCTGGATAACGAGGTGGTTGTTTGATGGATGACTTTGGAATCACATCATGATACCCGGCGACAACCTCAATCGAAGACCGTCTAATAGGACTATGTTAACCGACCTGAAACTATTTCTAATTGTGCACCACCTTCAAGGTTATGCACTGCTTGTATCAAAATCTGTCACCATTTGACTGTGATGCATGTGTCTAGTACAGCCTTATCAAACTGGGTGCCATAATGGGTATATTGGACCGCGTGTATTTATAACCCGGCAACATTCTGTTGGCGTACCGCTCTTTCACTCAATACAACTACTACTACTACTACTACTACTACTACTACTACTACTACTACTATTATTATTATTATTATTATTATTATTATTATTACTACTACTACTACTAATAATAATAATAATAATAATAATAGTAAATTTGATCCATCATATGTTCAGGAGCTCTGGCTTGAACCCATGCTGGCTGCTTAAGTTCAAAACCTACCAACAAATCCTACCAGGCAAGATACGTTCATGAATAGAACTGATCCAACCAACCAAATTATGAACAGAGGCAAAGCGGCTGAGTCACATACTCATCGACATCCTACTTGACAGACATGGCGAAGCTTTTCGCCTCGATCTTTGCCTCAAACTCAACGTTAGATGACAAAAGCTATTCCCTCCCCAAATTCCCACATTTTACTGAGCACAATCTCAGTAATATACTCATTTCAACAAGAGAAGTCTCTAACCTTTTTCAAAAGCATCGACCCTAAAAAAACACTAGCCCAAACAAAATTCCTATGGCCGTCCTTAAGAATATCAACCCAAAATTATTCCCGATTCTAGTAAAGTTATTTAACCGCTGCTTGAAGGAGAATTTTTCCCAAGCATGTAGAAGGTGGCAAGTGTATGCCCGGTCGAGTAACCAATCTTCCCCTCTCAGTATAGACCCATTAGTCTCCTCAGTATCATCAGTAAGCATTTTGTGGCCTTAATCACCAAGAAGATCGTCGAGAACCTGGATAGTAACACCCTCTCGTGCGACGAACAGTATGAGTTTCGATTAACCCAAACCGCTGCTGATGTCCTAACAACCATTACACACAGAATTAGTCAGGCCCTTGGTGATACACATACCGCAAGGACTATAACATTAGATATCTCGAAGGCCTTCGATAAGGTGTGACACAAAGGTTTGCTAAACAAGTTCCCCATCTATGGAATTACTAGAAGTGTTTTATCTATTACAATATCCTTCTTAATAGGCCCTAACAGTTAGCACAGGTGTCCCCCAGGACTAGCACTCTTTCTGATTTACATGAATGATCTACCTAAGAATATACTCAGATCATTTGTAAACGTCTCTTCCGATGATACGACGATATACGGTCGCATCTCTAAAAATCTTGACGATCAGAGATTGGTAGCTGACCTCTCTTCCGATCTAACACTAACTTCCCAGTGGGGAAGAAACTGGCTGGTTACATTCAATGCCTCCAAAACCAAACTGCTTACATTCCACCACCGCCGATCAGACTCCGAGTCACAATGAACGGATGTCCTCTCGAAGAGTCACTGTGCCTTGAGAGTATATTGGGCCTCAAACTCACACCTGGTCTCAAGTGGAACTCATGCGATTCATCGCTAAAGATGCAGATAAAATTATCGGATCCCTGTACCGCTCTAATAAGTACCTGATTCCTCATGCTATCCTCTACATTTATAAGAGCCAGATCGGGCCGAAAATGGAGTACTGTTGCCAGATTTGGACAGGGGCTGCCTAGACCTCACTTTCCAGTGTTGTTAGTGTTTAAAAACGTCTCCGATGCTTTGTAGAAAAAGAATTATTTTCCACATTCCAACCTCTCTCTCACAGGCAGAATGTGGCGCGTCTCTCACTGCTCTATCGCTACTACCATGGAAACTGCTCAGACGAACTGCATCTCTGGGTTCTACCAGGACTGATCTTCAAGGCTAAGACCCACCATGCCACTTACATAGTAACAAACCACTCTCATCCCTTCTGTATTCCACCGGCAAGTAGTACGTTCCGCTCAAATAGTTTCTTCCCGCGAACCACTACCTTATGGAACAGACTCTCAAGAGGATGTTACCTCGACCACTACAATATTAACCTGATCAAGTCTGGAGTCAACCCTTATCTTCTTCCTATTCATATAAACTAACCCCCCTCCCAATGTAGCCTTCTACCTCGAGTGGCCCTAGGCTTTATACGGGGTGAATTTTACTGTAAAAACATCCAATATGTGGCTTTTGTACAAACGCTGGGGAAACTATTTACTAGTTATGTATGTAAGCCTCACCCTTGCCCACAAATAAATTTAAATATAGACATAAGCTAAGGAAATATTCACATAGATATGCCAACATGATAAACTTTCCCATACAGAAAATTGGTATGAACACAAATTACCTCCAGTGCTAGAAAGTGGAAATGTCCCATTGTTCATACATACCAACCGACAAACGAAATACAAT